>JAULKM010090530.1:0-11253 GCA_032355605.1 Rubia tinctorum
TTGGGGTACTGCTGCGGCGGCGGGGGAGGTGGCGGAGGGTAGTTGGTGGGATTAGCATTGGCATTGGTACGGAACTGGGGCTGGTTATTGTGGGGATATTGTGGAGGAGGATAAGGGTTCATTTGATTCTGATGCCCGTAAGGTGTTTGATGATTTGCCGCACCCACGAAACTTGGAGTGACTGAAGAATTAAAGCGCTTAAAAAGAAGCAGACCTGCAGACGAACGAAGGCGAAGCTGGAGGGCCGTGGCGGCGGCGCTCAGGTTCAGATACGGCGGCGCCATTTGCATATGCCCGGATACTGTAGAAGAAGACTGGCGCTCAAAAACTGTGCAATGTTGCTGTGGAGAAGCGGAAGTACGTAATTTTAGTGTTTGTGTTGGACTATATTTTTGGGACGAAACGAAATATAAAAAAACTGGTAACTGGTCCAGCCCATTTTATGAATTCTGTTACTCCCTCTAGTGCTTGCCATTCATACATGTTTTAGTTCACTATTTATCAATAAAATTAATATTATCTGGATCCTAAAATTTTATAGGTTTATAAATGTAAAAATTATCGTGTGAAATATTGCAACATTTATAGTAACACGTATTTTTAAAATATATAATATATAATTTATTTTTATACTCCATCTGTCTCATTTCAAACTGCACACTTTGACTTTTGACAGTTGACTTGAAAAATGTAGAATCCTTATCATCTTTCATTATGGAGAAATGAAACTTGCGAAAATTTGATATTTTGAAAACATATGTTATAACGAATCTGATAAGGTATTACACAATAGTTTTTATATTTGTATACTAATTCAATTTTATGGTCCAAGTTAAGAAATTTTGACTAAAAGAATAGTTAAATTGTTGCTTGAAATGAGAGAGAGGAAGTACATAGTGTAAGATATTAAAATTATAAAATCACAATCGAATTTAAAAATATAAAAAAGAAGACACAGTTAAAGGGACAGATAAAGTAGTTCAGTCTTAACAAAAATGAATCTCATTTGTACTACATCCGTTTCGTTGGATGTGTCACCATAACCTTAGGTGTTTGAATTTAAGTGAATGAAATGAGTGGATGAAATTGAATTTCAGAAGAGAAAAGTAGAAAGAGCGTATGAAATTAAAGGAATCTTGTCATAAAAGGAAAATATGTCAAATCCATAAAAACAACCAAAAAATGAAAGTGTGTCACATCCAATTAAACGGAGGGGGGTAATAATTGCGGTGTCATAAACTGATACTCCCTCAGTCTCATAGAAATTTGCTCAATTACTTTTAGATCGGTATTTTATGCAAGATGGGGTGAAAGTGTTGATGGGAAATAAAGGAAAAGTACTTTGGTAATGGAAGAGTTGACTAGTAGATTTAATCAACCCCTTGAGGGATATTATAGTAAATTTATACGCTCATTTTTTTCAACTATAGGTAAGAATTGAATTGTGTCAATTTCTGTGGAACAGATGAAAACAGAAATTGGCCAATTTCTATGGGATGGAGGGAGTAGTAAAAAGAGAAATTCAACTCAGAATTATAAAAAGACAAGGTGGCATAATTGGTTGGTTGTGTCTTGGTTATATACTCTCTCTGTTCCAGAAGAATCGACACACTTTCTTTTTATGCGAGTCTCATGCAAATCTGCACGCTTTTCATTTTAAAAAAATATAACCCATTAAAAGACATAACTAACCTAAAATGATTTTAAAAATTACATTGGAATTTTACCACCCACCCACCAAAACCCTTAACCCCTTTTCTCCTTTTCTCTTCTGAACTCCCTCTCTTCCCTCCCCAAATTATCGCTGGCGATCTTCTTTCTTTCTTCTAAGCTCCTTCTTCTCCCTGTAAACTTCTCCTTCTTCTTCACGTAAACTTCTTTTTCCTTCCCAACCGAAAGCTTCTTCTTGTTGTTGTGGAGAGCGGTGGAGGCGAGACGGTGGAACCCTAATTTTGAGAGTGACTTTTTGAGGCAAGACGAGAGGCGGAGGCGCGACGGGAGGCAGAGGTTTGACGGGAGGCAGAGACGTGGCGTGAAGCAGAGGCGCGACAGGAGGCGGAGGCGCGACAGGAGGCGGAGGCGTGACAGGAGGCGGAGGCGTGACAGGAGGCATAAGCGTTAAGTAAAACGCAAATCGTTGAATCACTATGAGATTGTTATATCCCCATAAAGAGAATTAGTGATTTAGGGACAACATCGCGAAGTGTCATCAGGGCACAACTCGCAAGACACACCTCGAAACCAGATTCAAATAGCCCGCTTAGCCCTCGTAACCAAAATAGCCCGAGGCTAAGTATTACTAACAAAATAATATTAAAAAAATTTAGTAAGCGAAGTAATGTTTGCAACACAAAGACAATATGATAATAAGGTTTGGTTGCATGACAAGTAAGATATTTATTAATGTTAATTCCACACAAAAACTAAGGATTACAGCAAAAATTGCCCTCCTGAACTACAAATCTTTCCCTACTATAAATTACTAATCACAACTTATTACACAGAAAACTATTTAAGTCCCAGCTACGATCTACCGAAGCCATAAAGACCCTAAGGGGAGAAGTCAAATGAATGACATCCTATTCCTCCCCCTTTTCTTCTAGAATTTCCCTTCACAGTGGGGCACCATCCTCCTCACTCGGTAGGGAAGGCTTACCAGTAAACACTAACATCACTCCGCCGGTACATCAATTTTACCACCCCATACCCCAGTCGGAGGACTTCCAAATCCACCTGCCGATTGTACCATCCATCTTCGTCTCTCGGCTTTAGCCAAAAGAAAACTTAGGATGCAATCCCATGTTATTTCTTCCTCGATCGTGCCCATATTAGCGGGTCTTACCGATGATGTTTCCACATCACCCTCCACCCCAACTCCACATTCGCTAACCCCCCCCCCCCCCCCCCCGCTGATCCTGTCCAAAATCACAAAACTCATAACTATCATTAGATAATGTAACCCTGGACCAAAACAATATCCAAAACAATCACTTATGACAAACACTAAGATCATCAATACATCCTACAAAGGATGTGATCTGGGCTTGCCCTTCCATTAGCCTAAGTAATCCCTTCAAACCACTCACACACAATGGTTCATAACATAACCGATGATATGCCCAACATAAACCATGAGTAGATTCGGCATCCAAAATAAAACTAGATAAATCCATAAAATTACAAACCATTGTCCTTTCGGGGATAATATCTAAGGAAAGAAAATTGCAAAACAACACACTAAGCTACTTCTCTAAAATACTCAACAACGCATAACCACAACTACGTAAGCGCTCTAATAACAACCCCTTTTATAGGTGTAACGTAGCATGGGGCCTATAAACCCTCATTATTAAAACACTTGAAAAGTCGCGCTGCATTAGTTCCTCCAAAAAGTGATTGACCGATTATTCGTTCTTGGGAAACATAATGTCGTAATATTCTACAGGAACAATCCAAAAAGACCCTGCCCACATTGTATACTTATCCACTCACAAAGCCCACTACCCCTTAGGCTCGAAACACTTAAATATCATATCATATAAGCATAGGCCTAAAATACAATACACAGACCCACTCCTATTACAGAAGCTTTCGATTTATAGCAACATCACTTATCTCCTGTCTACCTACATAGATAAACCACTTCCAAATACAACCATTTTCGCTTACCAAAATGAGATAAGTAGGCAAATAACATACAGAATCAATCAGTAACGAACACACCCACGCCCTGCACTAGATACAAGATCGCCCACGGCTTCGCATACTTCTTGAAAAACACCAGTCCAACGACACAAGTGGAAAATCACCTGCCTTCTCATGGCAGGGAAACCAAGTTCTGAGGAGGCTCATAAAATTGATAATGATCAGTTATGTATGACATATTTAGAGGCTCATGGCATCATTTATGATGAGTTGGAAGAGAATAACATGAATAATAAGTTCATGGATGAATCCAAAATGGAAATAAGAGGGGAAGTCACTGCCTTGGACTTACTCAGCGGAAGGTACAGCCTAAAGACGACTTCTACTAAAGGGTCAGAAGCTCGAACAAAACAAAGTGAGGGTTAAAATCGTAGGGACCAAGAAAATGGAGAAAATGTGGAGCATATTTACTGGGATCAAGACAATGATTTGGCTGACCATGTTTTGTGGGACTCGGAAGAATATGCATGTGATGAATTGGTACAATGGGAACAAGAGTAGAAGGAAAATGGTGGAACTCAGAAACATGTTATTCAGTTTCAAGAAAAACTTCAGTTAGTAAATGAATCAGACACTGATGATCATATCTAGGAATTAAAGAATTAGAGCACGGTAAGAGAGTCACATGTACAACATGATAAGGTAATCTCTGTAAAGGTTATATCTTCATATTTAATTCCCACGTGGGGTGAAACAAATTGAAGATAGTTATGTGGGAGATGAAGACATACATAATATAATTACTGGAGTTTTATATTAAAATATGATGAAGTCAAAGATTAAATATACACTCACGGAATTCTAAAAAAATAGGGGGAAATAGTAGTGGGATCTACAGACACTGTAAGGCATGAAAGTTTGGCATCTCTACATACTTCCTCTATTGGAGGACACTCCGAACAAACAATAACCATCCGAAGAGTGTTATCTATATTTTCTTGGCCAAAAATGAAGGAGGTTATTATAGACTACGTGAAATCATGCACAATATGCCAGAAAAATAATTCAGAATACTTCTTTAACCATGGCCTATTACAACCCTTGCCCATTCCTACTCAAGCGTGGCCACAGGTTACAATAGATTTCACCGACAAATTACCATTTTTTGAAGGTTATAATACTATGCTAGTGGTTGTTGATAGACTGACTAAATATTCACATTTTGTCAGTTTAAAGCATCCATTTACAGCAGCTGGAGTGGCTAAGATATACTTCAATGAGGTGTGTAAACTCCACGGGATTCGTGATACTAAAACATCACATAGAGATAATAATCTTCACCAGTAATTTTTGGAGGGAATTAATGGCAATGCTGAAGGTACGGTTACAATTCAATTATGCTTATCACCCACAAACACCTCAAGGGAGCTCAGGAACGCATGAAGCAGTTTGCGGAATAAAAAAGAACAAAGAAGGTTCTTATGGTTGGTGTATATCTCAAACTGCAAAAATATAGGCAACAACCATTAATGCAAAGGCCAAGCATGAAGCTGGCTCCCAAGTCTTTCAGACCCCATCAAGTTTCCAGAAAATTGGAGAAGTGGCTTATAAACTTCAATTACCAAAGCACAACAAACTCCATCTTGTCTTTCATGTTTCATTGCTTAAAAAACACATTGGCGCATTGCCGCTAAATAGGACGGGTGTACTAGAGAATGAATTGGGAGATGTACCATTTTGAAACCCGTAAAATACCTCAATACAGATTCGTGATTAGGAGTGGAGCTCAGGTGACACAATGGTTGATCGAATGGTCTGAGTTACCCAATGAATAAGTTTCATGGGAATATGCTTGAAAGAATGATTTCCCGTAATGATGAATGTATTAATGCTCAGAATAAATAAAGTAGAAATCATATAAGGAATACTTGTACTAATATAACTATAGTCTAGTCATCGAACTATATCCATATCTAATCAGATATTTGACTAATTCTAACAACATTGAATTCATCAGGCATCAGTTCCCTGAATTCAAACTTGGGGACAAACTTATGATAAGTATGAGGGTTTGTCAGGAAGCAAAAGGGTAAATCAAGAAATTCATAAGCTTGAGGAAGGGAGCAGTTAAAATGAAAAGGAAAATAAAAAATGGGAAGAACTGAGAGTTGCGTAAGCTCATTTCAACGGCCAAACAACATAATCGTAACGGTGACGGTTATTCACGGTTGAGGAGATTACTTACAGAGGCTTTATATAAACAAGATTAAAAGGGAGAAGAAGCATCTTTGGAGTAGAAGATCAATTGTGTAATTTTTCCTTATTGTGTTCATGTTTTCTTCTTGTCTCTTTCTTTAATATTCAAAGGATTCATTCGTCAATTTTAATTCAATTAAATGTTTCATGGGAAAATTCTTGAAAAAATGATTTTCTGTAATGATGAATGTATTACTGCTCAGAATAAATAGAGTATAAATCAGATAAGGATACTAGTACTAATATAACTATAGTCTAGTCATCGAACTCTATCCATATCTAATCAGATATTTGACTAATTCTAACAATGCTTAATTCATTAGGCATAAGTTCCTTGAAATTCAAACTTGGGGACAAACTTAATGATAAGGAGGAGGGATTGTCAAGAAACAAAAGGGTAAATCAGGAAATTCATAAGCTTAAGGAAGGGAGCAGTTAAAATGAAAAGGAAAATAAAAGTTAGGAAGAACTGAGAGCTGCGTCAGCTCATTTCAACGGCCAAACAACATAATCGTAATGATGGCGGTTAAGCATGGTTGAGGGGATTACTTACAGAGGCTATATATAAACAAGATTAAAGGGGAGAAGAAGCATCTTTGAAGTAGAAGATCAATTGTGTAATTTTTCCTTCTTGTGTTCATCTTTTCTTCTCGTCTCTTTATGTAACATTCAAAGGATTCCTTCGTCAATTTCGATTCAATTAACAATTTCATAACACGAGCTCTTATTTTAATTGGACTTGGGTTGTTCAGGTAAAAATATCGAGCCGGACCGTGCCATTTGTAGGTTGGACCAGGGGCGAAGGCACATGGGGGCTGGAGGGGGCTCCAGCCCCCGCCGAGCCGCAAAATACATAAAATTTAGAGGGTAAAAATTTGAAATTTTTTATCAGCCCCCTATGATATAGGAAAATATTAAAAATATATTTTTCAACCCCCGCCGCATTTTTATCCTGCCTCCGCCGTTGGGTTGGACGACCCAATTTCCATCTCTACCGACACCACTCTTGGCCAATCAAAACTATTGTAATCACTCAATTTGGAGGATTGCACTTGTAAACTCTTTAGCACAAATCTATAGTATATATTAAAAGAGACCATTTTTGGCCACATATTCTTCACACATGATTTTTATCACGTGTCACTCACACAAATTTCCACGCCAGCTTTAAATATTAATTCAAAATGCATTTTTTTTTAAAGTTAATCTCAATTTCCATTGCAAGCCTCTTCCCCAAAGTTTTTCAATACTTTTTAAATATTTCAATGCTTTCAATTGATGATTAATCGTATTACCCTATTTATGAGGATGCACAATCTTTCATAATACTTATTTTTAACAATACTTATTTTTAAATTTGTACATTTTCCATTTTGATTTATCTTTTTTGATATTATCAAGTTCCATTTCATGACAATAAGTGAATCATTTCTATTCTTTTTTTCCTCTCTGTAATCGATTCTCTCCACGCAATTTAATTTGCCTAGAAAAATATTTAAAAATTACTATGTTAAACATTTAAAATAATAGATGGAGTATTTTTTTGTTTATGTAAATGTTTTTAATATATTTTAATTTTGAGAAAACAAATCAATATAGAATGCTTTATTATAAACAATAGATATTGTACTGAAAGATTTTATATGTAAATCCTTTCAATTGTTTATTTAATACTCTATAAATTTTATTTGTAATTTTTCTTGTACGAATTTATTTAATTTTTTCAAATTAACCTTTAGAAATGACTTATTTTTAGTACATATCAATATGTGATAAGTGATAAGATAAAAAATTTAATTCATTAAACTATATTATATTATATATTTATTTTAATATTAAAATTTTCAATTAATTTGTATACTTAATAATTATAAAATATAGACATTTTAAAACTATATAACTTTGATTTATTTCTCTAAGATGATTAATTTATATTTTTTTGGATCAATTATAAAACTTCATATTTTGTAATTTTCTTCTCCAATCAATTAATCATGAATTGCTGACGATATCCCTAATTTAAACATTTTAGATCTAACATATATAATTATTTTATCATTACAAATGATCCCCTCCTTATATTTGACCCTGGTTCCGCTACTGCTGTTGTTGGAAATGTCTAACTTTTACTGTTGGTTTCGTGTGAAAATGATGTACATAGTACGATATTCGTTGACTACGGGATTTTATTTGGTCTTCCCTAGAATGTTTAATAAAATATGACTTTCTCTAATAAATTTTAATAATGCAACTAAAACATTTTACCAATATATAATTCTAATTCAACCCCGTCTTTCCATATGCATATGGAAAACAGTCTCTTTCAAAACTTGCCATTATGAAATATATTAATTTATTTTAAATAATGAAGCTTGTGCGATTCTCACGTGGATATAACAAAAATATATTTGTTATTTAAATTAAATTTTATATTCTCATTCATAAATCTGTATATCATTGTGTTATCTAGTATCATACTACTCTCTTAAAAACTTGTGTTTGTTACAATATGGATTAAAACCAAACAGCAAGATGCCACATAGAGTAGAACAATCCTGTCTTGGATTGTACGGCAGGATAAAAGCGGTCCATACTCCCTCTGTGTCCTTAAATTGCACACTTAATTTTTTGACAATATTCTCTATTAAAGTTTGAATATATATTTCAATAGATATATGAATAATATTATTATTATGTGTGATATTATTGAATTCATCGTAGCAAGTAGTTTCTAAATGTAAATTTTTTATTAGTCGTTATTATACATAGTTAAATATATTAACGGTCAAACATATTTTTTGAACAACGTGATAATAATTGTTGTGTAATTTGAAATGGAACAGATCACTTTGTAGTTGTAGAATCACCATTCTGTTGGTGACCAAATCATCAAATCATGGAGTCATAAGTTTGAATGAGTATATTATTATATTTCTATAAAGGATTAATGCATGTGAAACCGCGGGAAAGTTGTTGAGAATTGGTGAACTAAGTTGATGTTAAAATCACATTTCACCCACTCCATCTGTATAGGGACGCGCGTTCGTTTACTGGGCGTCTGGCGAACGCATTTCATTAGTGAAGCGCTATATCATTTCTCATCTCTCGTATTTTACTTAATCATGCCATGTATTTTGTATAAATAAAATATTTTGTATATTTTGTATAAATAAAATATTTTATGTATTTTGTATGAATGAAATTTATTTTGAATATATTTTAAATAAATAATGAGATTGAATAATTACTAATAAGTAATTGTAATTAATATTAGTAATTAATATTAATTAATTGGAATTAAAAATTAAAGTTATTGTATCCTAAATCACCTGGCCGGCGGGAGGCGATGGCCTGCAGCGGCCACCGTGGTGTTCTCCGGAGGGTATTTCTGCCGGTGTTCTCATTTCCAGCGTCTTCTCCGGCCCGTCGCCGTCGACCGGGTCTTCTTCCCTTTATTCTCCCGGGTCTTCTTCCCTTCTCCAGCCACCACTCTCCTTTCCTTCTCCGGCCACCGCTCTCTTTGTCCTTCTCCGGCTCGACTCTCCTTTTCCTTCTCCCAAGCCAGCTCTCCATTCCCGGTTCTCCATTACCGGCTCTCCTTTTCATCTCCTGGGTCGGCTCTCCATTCCTTGTTCTCCATTCCCGGCTCTCCTTTTCATCTCCCGGGCCGACTCTCTATTCCCGAATGTCATTTTCCTTCTACTGGGCCGGCTCTCCATTCCCGATTCTCCATTCCTGGCTCTTCTTTTCATCTCCCGGGCTCTTCTTTTCATCTCCCGGGCCAGCTCTTCATTCCCAATTCTCCATTCCCGACGACGATGGTGGCCCAGCGGTGGTGGTGGCCAACTTACGACAGGGAGAACCATAGATGATGTGAGAACCATCGGCGATGGGAAAGGATCGGGTGGGGCTGGACTTGGGACGACAGGGCTAGGCTTGGGATGACGGCGTTATGGTGTCTAGGGGGCGGCGATGGTGGTGGCCTGGGAAGACCATCCCTTTAATTTTTTTGTTTTATTTTTAACTTTTTTATTATTTTTATTTTTAAAAAATTAAATTAAGGGTTAAATGTTTTTTCACTCTACCTTTAAACTGAAAGTGTCAATAGAACCCTGTAAAATCAGAACGTGCCAAAATAACCCTAACTTTAGGTTGAATTGTGCAATTATAAACTTTTGACACTATTTTGACTTTGACTCGTCAATTAAGGTGTTGACTAAATTTGAAATGGCAAAAATGCCCTTTGAATTCTCCGTTACTTATTTTTCAAAACACACCCTAATCCCGACCACCACCTCACCACGACTCCATCCCATCGTCGACAAAATTCCTCCCTCCCGTCGAGAAAAACAAACAGTCCAGCGGGATTGTATTTACAACTGTATTAGTGACTTCTTCTTTGGATTTTATATTCCATTAATACGGTGGATGACGACGCCACCACTAATGCTCGAGAATTCCTCGAAATGGAATCCAGTGGCGGAGATGATTGGGGCAAACACACCACGATTTTCACCTTCTTCTGCTGCTTCTCGCTGTCGTCATCATCATCGTTCTCCTCCTTGTAATCATACGAGTCGGAATTGTGAGGGTTCCAGCTGGTAGGTTGAGGGTTGTTACTCGCCGGGGGAGAAGCTAGGGTTTCGATAGAATTGGGGTGGAATTAGCCACAGCCGCTGGGGGTGTCGGCGAGGAAGAGGATATAAACCCAGGTTGTTGCCGACGATTCCATTGACGCCGGTGGCCCAGTGACTAGAGCCAAACCTTGTACTTGGGTGACGCGTTATCATCTTCGTCGTCTGAGGTTTTCTATCGAGGCAGGATTGTAACTAGGCGGTGGTGGGCATGAGGGGGGATTCAAGAGTGTTGGTGGGAGCCGATTGAAGAGGGCTGCAGGGGTGGAGGTTGATCGGAGAACGTGGCAGCGGCGGTCAACAAGGGTGAAGAAGAGAAAGAATTTGATATCAATTCTTTTTTTTATTTTTAATTTTTAATTTTTTAGCAAGGGCAAAATTATCATTTCATTAAAATATGGCCAATTCTGGCATTGACCATTGGAGCCAACGGCTCCTAAGGTTATATTGGCACATATATAATAAAACTAGGGTTATTTTAGCACTTTCTCATTTTATAGGGTTATATTGGCACTTTCGGGCTAAAGTCAGGGTTATTTTGACACTTTATTCTTAAATTAATTTTATACATGTACATATAAAATTAATTTTATCTTCTACCACGTTTTGACTCATGGTCTTCAATCTTCTACCATCCTTGTGAATGGCCTTCACTAAAATACTCCGAAGTGCTTACGAGCAATCTACAAATTAAGCTCACAAAAAGAAATCTAGATGC
>JAULKM010090540.1:0-11252 GCA_032355605.1 Rubia tinctorum
TATGCTGGTGGCAATTTGGTTGCTGCTTAACTAATATAATATTGTCAATCATCTTTGTGAGCACCTCTGAATTTGAAAAAAAAAATGTTCATGCTCTTGATGATCCTTACCTAAATTAGGAGAATTTGTATCACAAAAAGATGGTTATTTGAGTGCAGAAATTAGTTGGTTATTTGGGTGCAGAAATTAGTTGGTTATTAGGGGACTTGAGGGTTATTATACTCTCTCGGTTTCTCTATTTGTGACATAAGTTTAGGTGAAGAAAATGAATGGATGAAATTGAATCTAAAAAGTAGAAAGTAAAAAAGTAGAGTAAGTAGATGAAATTGAATTAATCTTGCCAAAAATGGAAAGTGTGTCATTTAAAACAAACCATCCAAATTAAGTAAGTGTGTCACTGCTACTGCAGTAGAGAAGGAAGGAGGATTTATAAGTTTTCTTAATTTTCAACAGTGATGTTTTAGATACAGTTATTGAAGTTTCTTGTTTTCAATTTGATGTTTCATGTTTTAGGCTTTAAGTAATATTATTTGTGTTGGTGTGATGTTTTAATTTCAGCGTTTGATACTTGTGGTGTTTTCATGCTTAAGTGTGCAATCGATATTCAATTTTGATTGTCTGTGATATCTTATGGTTTTGTTGCGAGTTGTGCTAATTTTTTTGTTGTTGTTGTTTCTTATATGTCTAAGAACGTCTGCCCTCTGTTGCTGCAGTCGAGAGAGAATGAGGATCTGTAAATTTTGTTATTTTCCAGATGTGATGTTTTAGATACTGTTGTTGATTTTTCTGGTTTTCTGTTTAGTGTTTAATGTTTAGGTTTTAAGTACTATTATCTGAGTTGGTGTGATATTTTAATTTCAGTATTTGATGGTTATAGTGTTTTCAGTTTGCAATTAATGTTCAGTTTTGTTGTTTTGATTGTGTGTGATATCTTAGGGTTTTGTTACTATTTGTGCTAATTGTGTTGTTATTGTTTCTTAGATGTCTAAGAACACTTACTCATTGTTGTTGCAATCGAGAATGAAGTAAGAACTGTAAGTTTTGTTATTTTTCAAATGCGATATTTTAGATACTGTTGTTAATGTTTCTCATTTTTGTTTGATGTTTTAAGTTTTAATTATTTTTATCTGTGTTGGTGTGATGTTATAATTTTAGTGTTTGATACTTGTGTTATTTTCATATTCAAATATGCAACTGATGTTCAATTTTGTCTTTTGATATTTTATTGTGTACTGTTGATGTTTTAAAATTTTGATATTTATGCTCTAAATACTGTGTTTGATGTTTTTCAATGTAGTTGTCAGTGATGTTATGTGTACTATTGTGATGTTTTAATTTCATATATTGATGTTTTAAATACTGTATGTGATGTTTTATGTTTATTTCACACGAATACTTTCCAAGTCAGAACTCTACGATGCCATTAATGAGATAATATAAAATGCTATGAGAAATCATACCCCTGAGATGTTCCCTTGAACAGAGGACCAGCGCCTACCTTTGATCTTGGCGTTGAGCCATTCTCTTCAAAACCAACAGGAGAAAGTATGTAATTAAGCCAGCAATAAAGGGAAATAAAGTAGGAAGGGAATATAATTTGATTGCTTAGGATGTATTGTTTGAGAATGATGTTTTAGAAAAATTGGTTTATTTGTTAGAGTTGAGACACTTGATTGTTTGATATTTTAGGTTTATTTGGATTTTTATTTTTTATGTTAGCAAATTTTTAGGGCATTTGAATACTTTTGTAATGAATGATGTTTAATAAGTTATTTCAAATGCAACAACGGTGGAATGTATAAGTGCAGTTGAACATATGATTATCTTGTTTAAATCAATATCTCACTACTACAAAATAAGACTAATGTAATACTTTTCTCGCAGCACTTATTAAAAATGTTACAATAATTTATAAAGTGTTACTTAAACATTTAAAAAGTGTTACATAAATACTGAAAAGTGTTACCTAAATTTTAAAAAGTATTACGTTAGATCTAATGCAACATCACCCAAAATAATACTTGGAAAAGTGTTACTTTAGGTGCTTATGTAACACTTTGAATCTATTGTAACATTTTTACAAGTATTACCTTAGGTGATGTTGCATTAGATCTAACGTAACACTTTTTAAAATTTACGTAACACTTTTCAATATTTATGTAACACTTTTCAAAGATTTAAATAACACTTTATAAGCTATTGTAACATTTTAAATAATTGTTGCAAGGAAAGTGTTACGATAACTCTAATTTATAGTAGTGTATTCATCGGTACTTTTGTAAAACATCAAGTAAAAAACTTGAACCATCATAACATAACTGTGTAACATCACATTATGACGGTAAATAATAAAGTCATGACAAATTGTTTTTAGATGAACTGAGCATTATGTTTACTTTAATTTTTTATTGGATGTTAATTTACTATTTTTTGGAGGTTTAACTAATTCTATTTGATGTTTAACTATTTTTAGCTAATTAAACTTCACTATTGTATTTACTTGATGTTCAACCATTTTTATTTGATGTATTTATTCAGAATTTATTTTGATGTTTAACTAGAATTTAGTGTATTTATAGTATTTTTATTTGATGTTTAACTATTTTAGTTTGATGTATATTTTAGTATATTATATGATTTGACAATGTTTAAGTATTTTAGTTTGATATCTATATTAGTATATTATACTATTTGATGATTTGAAGTTTTTATTTGATATTATTTATTTTTAATTTGGTGTTTTATTAGTTAGTTGTGAAGTAGAGTATTAAGGCCCAATACACCGAAGCCCATAGAATATATATTTTCAGCCCACACGTAAACTCCCGGTTGAACCATAACTACTGGAAATCAGACCGCCGGCGCATATTCCTCGCAAATCGGACGGCGCAAATTCTGACGGCAGCGACAGAACATACCTCTCACCAATCCGACCCTGACAATAATGCCGATGAACCCATTGTTGAAGCCTTATCCTCTAACCCCCTTCGAAATCACTGTCCTTTTTCGGCGTCGTCAAGGCTTCAAATTCGATGGCTATGCAACGGATTCTTCTCCGGTGGGATGAACTGTCCTTCTTCAGTACCGTCGAGGCTTCGAATTCAATGAATCGATAGCCATCGTTGTAAGGGTTAAACCCAGTGATAGGAATTTCAGGCCTCGGTGGAAATTTTATCTCTTTGTCGTCGGAGATTGATTGACCAATCAGACAATGCAATGCGGCAGTGGCGCACAGAGACGACGGCGAAGACGCTTAGGGAACCTCAGGAATGATGGCGATGGCGCCGGAGAATGTTGAAGAAGACGAGGGTTTTCTTTTTTTAATGGGTATTTGAAAACCAATCCCTAAACTCCTGTTAGGTTTTTTAAAATTACTCTGAAACCAAAGTATTAATTCTTTAGCCCCCAAATTAAAAATCTTACTATTATTATATTTTTCTATTTTCCCTTTAGTCACTGGGCTCACCATGAGATGGTCTCGCAGGAGACGGACTCATAACAAAGTGATGGAGTCGCGAGTAAACTCGCTATCCTTGAAATGAATGAGTTTCATCATGGACATCGGTTCCTAAGGTATAACCATATAAGGAAACAATTAACACGTAAAAGTTACCTCAAATTCACGCAACATCCGATGGACTATCACAGATAGAGCAACGAACAAAAATTTCGAGAGAGAAAGAAAGAAATGATACTCAAGTTTAGGATATAAAGAGACTTGAGAATGGTGCGAGTTTCCAGACTGACTTAGCGGCTATATTTATACTGCTCTAAGACACGCTAATAGTGAAAACGTGATATTTCAATTTTCTGTAATTAGAGAAAAATATTTTTCAATCGCCAACTCATAAAATCCGAGAACATTCCAAGAATACTAGAATTAAATCTGCTGGAAATGGAAGAAATATTTGCACAATATTCTTCAGCGTATAAAACATGGTAAACCGCATATTCATTTAAGAAAAGAAACCACACAAAATATGAAATCTTTCCGTTCTTATCTTTTAAGAATTACACACAAATAATTCCATATACATTATTCGACTAAGCCTTCTAGAGACTTCCAATCAGTCTATACGTGTTTTAGACATTCTAGAGAAAATTTAATCTCGGCCAATTTCCGCACAATTTTCTCTTTCAAGTGTGACATTTCGAGCATCCATATCTCATTCACTCTTGATCCATTTTGAGAGTTTAAATTGTCAATTTTATAGTTCTCGCGGAGGAGAACTAAAAAATGACACTGCCATTAAATCCGTTTGGGTCCCACTAAAAATGATGCCCAAAAGTTGATTAATTTCAACCTTTTAACCATCATTTTCCAACAATCCCCACATGAATAGATATTGATGTAGGAATCGGAATAATCACGCCAGGTATAGAGTTATATTGGTGATAGATTCATTTCGACGGAATAGATACTGCATAGAATAAGTAGGTATCACCCTTTGAACTTTCCCTTGAGAGAGTAAATTTAGCCCAGTGGTTCAGAAGTTGACGCGATGTCCTTAAACTTTCCCTACCGCTTATGTGAACGACAATGCACTTCCCACAGACATATTTCCTAGTCCTTGCGCTTTCCTCAGTTGTGTCTATTAATCAGACCATGGCACACGCCTAGTTCCGTAAGGTTTCTAAAGAATTGTGTCCCAAATATTTCCTTTTGAAGCGACCACACTTATCGCTTACATAGGTGATTCTTGGTGTAAGAGCATTTGCGTAAACTATGCACTCTTTCAAGTACCATACACTCGATGCCTTGAATCATTAAAATCAATTTAATGCTTAACCTCTATTCACATCACCGTTTCTTCATCATAGGAATAAGATAGAAGGTATTAAACCCACAGAGTGATCGCGATGGGTCTTTACAAGTTAGTTGTCTCTTTGAACCTAGATCTTGGGATCTCCAGTCACATCGGTTGGGTGTCCACGTACTTAACCCACCATTTATTGGATTTAGTCCTATTCCTTTCGATGAGTTCTCAACTAACTCTCGATTCAATTTCCTCGTCAAGAAATCAATTCAATCCTTTTTTTCAAAGAATTAAAACTCTTATCATATTGACCTCACGTAGTCAACGTCGATAATACTCATAGAGAGTAATCATCTAATGGTATAGTGTCTTTATCGAGACACACAATCATTGATATGGCTTTACGCTACACCAACATGCATCCACATGTTTTGGTCATCCTGGGATATCCACCACTAAATGTCATAGCTTCCCCAATCTTGTCCAACACAATGGACTCAGATTCCTCTATGAATTTAGCAAGAGAGAATCATTTCTCTACAAAATTCAAGCCATATCCAAGAGTCTCACACACTACTTGTTTCTAGTGATCATTTTTGGATTACTCGTGTATCATCTTACTTTCCACTGTAAGCAATGTCTAATGTACACTTTAATAAGCACTTCAGACTTTTAATGACTCTTGATTTCTTTTCTTAAGAGATACCTTACCTTTACAAAAGGTAACTTATAATGTTAGAGTCATTCCATTTAATATGACATATCTTTCGCAGATTCAATCATCGTATCAATATTACTATCAATGAGAAAACCATCATTACAATGACATAAATGACAAGGTCATTTTTTGGGCCCCTTAGTGTATACGCCTTCATCGAACTCATTGATTCAAACCATTGGCTAAACAAAAATTAGTTTGGTCAAATGATGGTTCGTTTAGGAGCATTGATCTTTTCATATTGTCTATTCAGATTTTGCCATCTAAATCTCCAAAAAACCATTTAGGTTCATTACTTCTAGCTTTCACAAAGTCTTGATAGCAAGTACTATCTCTCTATTATCGTCGTTATCCACGAACATCATTCTATGGAATCTCGTTTCTTTTGTTGGTTTATCCTCGATCCTTAACAATTCCATCTATAAACTCATAAGTCCATTTATGATAAATCAGGATCCCTATTAGAAACTTCCACAAAATACACTTTCCATCAAGATGTATTTCTCATTTCCTTAAATAATTTCTTGTTAGTCTCAAGAAATTGATAGCACTTCAACATAGTGCACATCTAGTAAAGATATTGTTTAAGTGTTCCTTTTACTAACTTTGCAATATGTCAACCCCCACATTCGAAAGAACTTGTAGGATGGCTCTATGAGGAGTTTTATTTTCCTCCTTGGGGTATCTTATTTAAAAGATCTCCAGTCAACGTAAAGGCTCCCTCATATCGTTTGATCCTTTCTAGTGATTTCGTTCAACCATCATATGGCCTTGCTAATGTTTCTACATTGTGAATCACATTCACCAAAGGATTCTATGTCTTCACCATCATGGTCACATATAATTACATATGGTTTCTATGCATCACGTAAGTGGTTTCGTCAATTTACAAACCCCACTTACTAAAGTCTCATGTGTTCAATAACGAATCAAACACTAGATTCTTACCTATAAAACTTATTTTAGGGATAGATCCTTTCAACAATCATAACATCTTAATGTATTGATATTTAATCACAGAAGTCTCTCTTATTCCTTTTAACTCTTTTGGAATTGGAGATAACTAAACTTCTCAATCTCAATTAATCGTTCATTCTCTCGTGACCACTACCACAACCAATGTAGTATCGTATAATCGAGAATTCGATTAACTTTCATTAAGGCGCATTGTGAGTTCACTAACTCCACACAATTTCATGCCCATTTTAAATCCAAGTTTCAGTGCAACCGCACTTGACTTTTAGACTACTCAAATCAAACTTGAGTGCCTTTGTGCTCGAAACACATTAGAGTCGGTTACTCGACTCGAGTTTGAGTTCACCACTCGAATTGATTTCGAGTTTACCCTCTCGATTCGAGTTAAAGTTCTCCCGACTCAAATTCATATTTCTTTACCCAAGTTTGAGTTCCTGTCTCTCTTGACAACTTTTAATCCCGAGTACCTATCAAAATTCATATAGTCATTGAATTTTTTAGGTTTTCACCTCCCCCACATTGGGTTGGTTTTATTGAACATCCCCACACGTATTAAGTTTCTCAAAACCTCATGTCTTGGTGTTCCTAGATCAAATGTCTTAGGATTCCTTGTCTTAGAATTTTAAGGTTTTCCAACAAAAAATCTAGAGATTTGACCAAATGCCTTGGGATTCCCAATCTCATGATTCTTAGATTTTTCAACCATAAATCAAGAGAATTGACCAAAAAGTCTTGGGATTCCTAATCTCATGATTCTTAGGTTTCTCAACCAAAATTTTGAAATTTTCCCAGAATTTTAGCACAGTCATGATAACTATTGCTTTAGGGTTTATACTATAGTTCACAAGAACCAATACCTTTGACATAGTTATAAACTGATGTTTTCAAGTTCATATTTTATAGGTCATACAAAATAACCAAAAAAATGTTGAACGACGAGCCCATATGCTCTATTCATGCAATCTAAAATTGCCATTATAGAGCCATATGCTCGTAGGCAATCAATCAAAATAGCCAATTATCGGGAATAACCTTTCAATTCATCAAAACGATACTTTCCCAAACAATTAATATAATCATAGCATATAAAAGCATTACACAATTTTAGATACAACATATATATAAAATTTTCTGTATTTGCAGCTAAATCAAACCCCTAAATCAAAGGGAATACATCATGGATCAAATAACCCAATGTCACACACTTCATTCATGCACGGATATATTACATTCTCGCCGAGAGATTTCATATTTATGTACAAATGAAGTTTATCATTTTATCTCTTGAGATTCTCAGACCAAGCATATTAAAGTCATGAATCACTAGCAGCACATTCTCACACAAAGTATGATTTAAAATTTTTAACCATCACGAGCAGCCCACACAACAAAATTATTATACCATGTAAAATAGGTATTTCTATATTTGATCAAGTATTTAGAGGGCTTAGGAAATTAAACATGTCTCATAATTTCCAAACACATATACTTCTTTCATGTAATTTCATAATTAAAATGGCTTGATTTAATATGCCAAACTCATGGAATTTTTTCTATTTTTAATCCAATATTTCATGCAATGAATCAAATATGATAACTTACCATATCAACATTTAATCTCATAAGCATGAATATCACAAAATTAGCATATTTCCATAAGCATGTCATGCCATGTAATTTAAAATACATACGTACCATATATCTCAGTTTGCAAAACTGTGTTAAAGCTCGGACCAAAAGTCCTTTAACTCTTTAATGTCACCAAGCAATCAATCTTGTCGTACCTCCATGCCTCCAAGTTTCTCTTACATATATGGAGATATACAACCGTGTATACTTGGAATCACCATGTATACAACAATGTATACTTGGATTAATCTTCCATGTATGGAGATATACAATTTCGTCCAAGATTTAGGGTTAAATTTGCACTTGCAGATTTTACAAAGTCATTTCTGCACTTTCGACCAAAGCATAAGATTAAAAATGCTCCTTTCTTAAGATTATAAGTGGGGTGAATACAATGGGATTGAAGTGGGTAGGAAGACCTAAGTGAATGATGGGATGAGTATGAATTTTATTCAATACCCGATGAGACGGTGGTAGATTTTAATATTGGAATGATGAAGCAGGTATGAAAATGAAAATTTTAGATGGGTTTATTAATGATAGTGCCAAGAATGTGGTTTTGTTTCCCAAACTATCGACCATCGATTTTCGGTAAAAAAACATAATGCTGCATTGTTTATTGATTGCTTGGTGGAGTTCAGGAACAAGCTTGGAAACTTCAGAGGCATGGCTTGGCTATCGAACTCGATGATTGATGTTTGGATGGGGTAATGTTTACTTTTTTCACATTAATTCATTTTATTTATAAATAATTTTTTACATGATATTAACTAGTGCTATTCTTCAAGGCACCTCTGGGACCAAGTCTTGACAACCAACAATGCCCGCATCCAGTTTGTCCCCTACTGTACGGGAGGCTATGCCTCAAGGATCGTGCTAAAGCCATTCTGGAAACCATGCTCAATACTAATGTCGTAATTAATATGGTTCCATACATTAAAATGTAAGTGGCACTTTACAGTTTTAGTCAATTACACAAAATTGTACTCCCCTTACTAATTCATTCGTGTGCTACTTTCTTTTCAACGCAGCGATCATTGGTACTTAATACTCATCCATCCTAGTACGGAGAAAGTTTGTACACTTGACTCGTTGACTGGAGAAATCAAACCAAAAAACATAAGTGGAAAAAAAATCATTGCCAGGTACATTATTCCTCTCTTCGTGCTTATTTTAATGTCTCAAAAATGTGATTTTCCTAACCATTACAAGTAAATGATGATTACCAGGATTGCATGAGAATATCGAAGGCAAAAGATAAAGATGGAGCCGCAACCTGATTACACGTGGAAAAACACAAATATCGATGTAAGTGATTCACTCCAACAGTTCATTTATTTCCACCTTTATTTAATACAAATACGTTTAAATCGATTTTTTATTTGCAGTACCGAACTCTATTGAGTGGTTGGGAATGTGGATACTACGTCCTCCTCTACATGGAAGAGCTTGTGCTAAAACTACCTCTACAATTATCCTTGAGGTTGGTTGACATATTACAAATTACACATATCTAATTATTACTTAGTAAATATTTTTACGTAATTAATCATCTTGTTGTGTTGAATGCAACTGATATTTCCCTCAAATAAAGGTGCATATTAATGCTAAGGAGATAGCACATATAGCCGATAGATGGTGTCAGATTTGGATGGACGAGTATTCCAAAGTTTGCAAGACTTCAATGGACCTTAGAGAGTATAAGGAAGTGTAGAAAATTGATGTCAAAGATATTTAAATTTTTTCCTATATTTGCTTTGTGGAAGGATTGTTTTTTTAGACAATTTCAGTTCATAATTCATTCATTTCTTAATTCTCAGTATAAATCAAGTTAGTAGATTACATCTTGTTGATTGGCTGTTAATTGTTTCTTCTGTGATATTTGCCCGGGTTTCGATCTGGATGTGCAGGGATATATTCAAATAGGGCATTGCAAATGAAAGTCAAAACAAGCACCCGTTTTCCACGTACAATACCGGTGTTGTAAATTTTGCAACATCCTACAACAGGCACCAGCAATTATTCCAAACCGGTGCTTGAAGAAAATGATACTACTAAAGCTCATCACCGATTCTAAAAAACAAACAGCACCGGTAAGGTAAACAAGTGGTGGTTAATTTACAATCAGCGGTTGCTTTCTGCAGGTGTTGATTGTGTGGGATAAGCACCTTCACAGTGTAATGGCACTGGTATTGAAAATCGGATATGTATATCATTAGTTAGCACCTCTACATCGTTACTAGCACCGGTATTGGGAATCAGTGCCGTATTTCATATTGAGAACTGTTACATTTTTTAGCACCAATAGTTGTCACTGATGTTGTGTATCTTAAATCAGCACCGGTATATTATACCGCTGCCATAGGAACTACGTTTCGATACCACCCTACTTAGGTACCGATCAGCTGGGGGCTCCATTGACTGGTGCCATAGGAGGGTGCCCGCAGTAGTGGTTGTTCTTATACTCTCTGTCCAAAGCTTACAAACCGGAAAATACCTTGTTCGACGAAACTTAAAGGAGATGGGCGCACCCCCTCTCCCCCTATTTTATGCATAATCACATATTTAACACATTTCGAGTAAATATATTTTATGCATTAATCACATATTTTGGAGAACTTATCAACACCTTTTGAGTGAACATATTTATTGATTCTCCTCGGTTATAGTTGGAGTGGGCGATCAGCGCCACACAATAACCCTTACCTTCGGGTCACCCTAGACGGTCGGCGCCATAGACTTCTTTGAGAATAGCAACACACATGGAGACACAATACGACTAACACAATATCCTACAAGAGAGAAATACTGGGATAGAACAAATATATCTACTGATAACGGCTACGAGGATCGGCCTTCATGTTAATCGTTATTAGTGAGCCACATTGATAATTCATCAAACCTATTCAAATTCATCTTAAATCTAAAAAATCATTAATCAATAATCATAATTAGTTGTCACACCCAATTATAATCTAACATCAACTAACGATAATCACATCGACAAAAAGTCAAAGCTTCTGGGTTTGACATAAAAAACTAGAAAATAATTAACCCACAATCATCAACTAGTAGATCATCCTAGTCTAAATAATGCATTAACTACACAAGAAAGTACAAAATATACTTGATAATCAAAGCACAAAATAAGATGAATCAAATCTCATAAATTC
>JAULKM010090551.1:0-11251 GCA_032355605.1 Rubia tinctorum
TCTTCCTTTCTTCCCCATTGTTCTGTCCATATACAAATGTACAGTAAAACTTTTCCCCACTATTATTTTCAAGCATTTCACATCTATCCATTGCTCCCCCATATTGATAATTTTCAGTTCACAATAGTCCTCTCTCTAAGCCAGTTAGATTCCGCCTCCTCTTACCATCTCACTATTAGTAATTAATTTCCATCCCAAGCCAATCTTCAACCATATATCCCTCTCTTTCTCTTTTTGTATTTTTGTTTCTATTAATCCAACAATCCTAATTTGATTTCTCAGGAAAAAGCCTTTGATCAAACTATGTTTCTCAGCTTTATTCATGCCCTTTATATTCCAGACAGCAATATTAACATACATTGGGAGGTTTTTGTTTGATGTAGTTCATCCCTTCCAGCATCTGACTAGTTTCTTCACTTTCCATCATTTTCTCTCCACTGTTTAAACCCTTACTATCATTTACTTATTCTGTTCTATGCATCTGTACATCATTTGCCTCTTTTCTGATCTGAACAAGCATGTACACTTTTGTTGACTGTTTCTTCTCCTCCTAAACTTTCTGTGGTTCCTCTTTTCTCCTGCATTCATTTCCTTTATGCCCAAACATGCTACAATGATTGCATTTTACAAGACACCACTCAAAGCTGGTTTTTTGTTTAATAATAGTTTTGTTCTCATTTATGAAACTCACTTCCTCAGTGACTGAGTCTGAGATCTTCACATCTATTTTTACCCTTGCATAAGCTAACCTTTCTTTGTCAATAGTAGCCTTATCTAAGCAGATAGGTTTCCCAAATGAGCTGATAATTTTGCTTATAATTTTAGGCTGCCAATACTTCAAGGCTAGGCCAGGTAACATAACCCAAACATGTTCCACACCAGGTTCTTCAAGATTCAACCTTTTTGACCGTGGTTTCACCACTACCGGTTTACCATCAAACATAATCACTCCCAATTCAACCATTACATCTTTATACTATCAAATAGTAACCAGATTAGTACTTTTATGGAGCTGCCAGACTTTCTGAACTTTCCCCCCCGAATCCTGATAAGGAAACCTTCCATCACTTTGAATGGAGGGTTAGAGCCCAGGATTCTGCAAACCACGCTTGATTCCCACTGCTCCGAGCTTTCATCAACGTCATCCATTGTGATTTCCCACATTTTGATCCCATCAATTTTCACTGATTCATAGTACTTGATCTCCATTTGATCATTGTCAAACAATCCTCTCCAGTTCTTCTATCTTCAGCTTCCATTCTTTCACCCTAGGAATAGCGTATTCCTGTCAACCCTTGTTTTTCCTCTTCCTAGTTTTTCATGAGTTTACTCTTTACTGGTGTTCTCTGGGTTGAACTTCCCGATAGATCGATTGTTGTGTTAGCTTTCCTGTCCATTGAATCTCTTCCATTCTCAGCAGATAGTA
This sequence comes from Rubia tinctorum, assembly GCA_032355605.1. Classification (NCBI taxonomy): domain Eukaryota; kingdom Viridiplantae; phylum Streptophyta; class Magnoliopsida; order Gentianales; family Rubiaceae; genus Rubia; species Rubia tinctorum. The sequence continues at coordinate 1,427 of JAULKM010090551.1, forward strand.
CTCCTTTTAGACCCACATCCTCTCTAGATCCAATTTTTCCTCCACTTTCTCATTCCCCTTTGTTAGGACCACTTCTTCTGCCAGCTTTATGGTTATCCTCTTCATTCCTTTCTTCTTGCCCGATTTCCCCATCGGAAGCGCAACTCAAGAGCTCACCAGTCAGGCAAAGAGATTAGATCCCAAATCGCACATAGTGAACGTGTTTTTCGCCCGTACTAGAAGTTAACAATTTTTTTTTTCAATTTTGCAATTGTGTGTGTGTTTAATTTTCTGTTAATTTACAATAAGAACAAAAAAAATATGTTTGATGTGAGAATATTTATATATGATATGAAAATTCAAGTTATCTAGAGTTTATTTGCATTTCAATTCATTTGAGTTCAGTTCATTCATTTAACTTTAGTTTAGTTTAATTCAGTTCAATTCAGAATGAATGTTTAGGATGCAATTTAGATTAATCATGTTGTTAATGTTTTTCAGTTTACTTATTTTTAATTTAGTTCAGCTCATTGCAGTTCAGATCGGTTCAGCTCATTGCAGTTCAGTTTATAAATTTGTATAATGAAATAAATTTTATTTTGGTAAACAAATAATGTTCAGAATTAAATTTTAGTTTTCAGTTAATTTTAAAAAATAAACTTTATTTCGGCAATTTCATTTTATTAAATTCATTTCAGTATATTTTTACTCATTTTAGTTCAATTCAGTATGTTTATACTTATTTCACTACAGTTCAAATCATTTTAGTATATTTATATTTATTTCAGATCAGATGAAGTCTAGAGACAATACTTTAGATAGAGCAAGTTTAAACTAGTTTCTTCTAATACCATCCTATGATAAGATTGGACCAAAATATAATCAGTAGAAATCCTATTACACATGAAGCATTTACGTAAATTTTTTATTTATAGGATTAACTATGTGAGTGAAAAATTTGTGGGATTTTTTTCTAAATCTAGCATTTCTGCCTTGAGTTCGTCTATTGAAACACAGTCTTTCTATAAGTCATGGAAAGACCAAAGTTTAAAGTGAAAATTAGAAGAAATAAAGATAAAATTTGCGGGTTGTATGAACCGGATTATAAATTTTATAACTACTACACGTTAATATTACAACAAAAATCTTTTACCTTTTATTATTATAATTAAACTTTGTATTTTCGTAAGTCTATGTAGAGACTATCTTTCCCAAAAATTTGTTTCCCTTGAAACTTTCAAAGTTAGAGTAGATCCTTAGACATGGGTAGTCACCAGTCAGTAACGGTTTTGTTGCACGGCAATCGTTCATTTTCCCCCCCTCAAAATCGCTGTCTATTGATTTTCCGAGGTTTGGAACTTTTATTTGGAATGTAATAATTTATAACCGCCATTATTCTACGGCCGTTAATCCGTTGTTCATCTAACCTGCCATTGATAGATGTTCATATTCATATTTCTTTCTCTTCTAACCTGCCATTGATTTCTGTAGATTCCCCTCTGACTTCCTTCGATTTCTCTCCCTGATTGCCTTAAATTTCTCGGATTTCCCCAAATTTTCAGATTTCTTATCACAAATCCGTACCACTCTTATCCCAATTTCCTCTCTCCCAACTTTCCCACCGAGATTACCTCAGATTTCTCCCGCACAAATCCCAAATGAATCCATTCACTGATCGAATCCCTTCCCCAATCCTCACCGAAATTCTCTCCATTCCCAAGCGACCGCAATATTTCTCCGCCCCAGAAGACGTCGGCGAAGCGGTGATGATGGAGAATTGGATGGAAGTCAGCATTAATACATGGGTACAGAAACATTAATTTCAAAATATTTTTTAGGAATACGGATATGGGTGTTGTTTATTAGTGGTATTGTTGGTTTTTATGTTGGTGGTATTTATTGATGGGTATGGTTGTGGTGGTGATTGCTAATGGGTATATGACGGTGAAGGTTCTGAAAATGATGTAAAAACTGGTGGTGGCCTTGACAATCTAATTCCAGCTGGTTTAAGAATCATTATTTTTTGACAAATTCTTTGGAATGAACATCTTTCGTAGATAGATGAAATTTAATTCGAATAATAAAAAACTATAAAATTTTAATTGTAATATTAAAAATTTACTATAAAACGTGTAGTCATTATAAAGTTTATAACACGATTAATGTAACCCAAAATTTTTATTTTCATTTCTTACCCGTGTTTCAACATATGTACTCTTATTATTTTTATCAATTTTATTTTCCGGAACTGCAAAAATGGTGGTTTCAAATTCATTGTCCGTCCCTCTATAACCGTCTCATCTCTTCTTTTTTTTACTATTCATTGATGATTTTATTATTTTAATATCTTAATATATGTATTACAATAAATTATAAAAATTAGATATTCTACAAATATAAGTTACGATAAATTTAGCAATATATCATACGATAATTTTTACATCTGTATGTTTATAAAAAAAATTCAATGTAAACTGCATCAACTTTACTGATGAAGAGTGAATTGAGACAGAAACAGAGGGAGTATGTTATCATTGCAGACAAAAACGTCTATTGGAACACTTATGTAAGAGCACTTTAATAAAAAATGTCCTAATTGATGTGAAGTGGAATATTGTTGTCAAAAGTGTTCCAATATATGTACAATATAACAAATAAAAATCGATCCAATACATTAGCAATGAAGACACATATATACAATATAACAATAAAAATCGATCCAATACATTAGCACTGAAGACACACACAGTATAAGTTAGTCTGAAATCGATACATTAGCAATCGATATGCTAAAGATTAACTGTGACGCTTCTTTCAGTCAAAATAATACTGGTCCAGGATGTGTTATAAGATCATCATCTTCTTCGTTGATTTACACTATCTCTGTTTATATGGATGAATGGTTATCATCAGTTCTTCACGCTGAACTTACATCAATTTTTACAGGTATGAAGTGGGCTGTAGCAAATAATCGAACCACAAAGTTCATAATCGAAACTGACTCGAAGCTAGTGGTTGAGATTTTAAGAGTTGAAACTAAACCTCCCTGGAGTTTGCTACACCTATACAGGAAGATTATGGATATCAATCGGGTGGCTTGTTTCGAATTTCATCATAATTTCAGAGAAGCAAATAGAGCAGCAGATTACTTGGCGAAGATGGCAAGAACGAGCCGATGCAGCGGTGATTTCGAAGAAACAAGAAGGCAGCAGCCTTTTCAATTCATTCTGAGGCAAGATGCTTTATTTCCACAATTCAGAAAGAAGAGGATTCAGCTTTAAATTCCGTAGGGAGCTCTATGCTTTTGTACAAATAGGAGAGTAGTCGGACTACGTGGTTTTTGGGTGTAGTGGTCTGTCTGGCCATTACGAATCTCACACAGGGGTGGAGGATTCGGAAATGGAATCACAGACTGCAAACTCCCGAAATCAAACCATAGCATTTTGATTAGTTTTCGGTCAATCACTTGACCTTTTGTAAGGACTATATTCGGGTTAACAATGGTTAGGGGATCCATTAAATAACCTCTGCTCATCTATGATGAGCTTTTGATTTAAAAAATATATCTGATTTTGAGGAAGAAAATAGCCACGACATAGCTCTTAAACTCTGGTGTCTTAACTTTCAAAATAGAGATTGTAAGGATGCAGTGTTGAATTAGGGAGTAGTCCTCCTTGACAATAAGCCAACTTTTCTAAAAGATTGGGACAAAAGTGGTAAAATTAAAGAACCAAAAACTGTATATTTGTGGATATAGCTTCCAGGATTATCACTGAGATACTGGAAAAAGAAGATCATAAACAAGATTTAAGCCCATTTGGCAAGCCTTAAAATTTGGACAGGGCTACATATGAGAAGGAACGGTTGGATTATGCAAGGATACAAGTTGAAGGGAAGATCAGTGCATTACCTGATAAGTTGTTGTATTTTGAATGAAAATAGAGTCATTGTTAGTAATGAAGTCTGTTTTCAATGGAGGACTGTTAAATGTGGGAAATGTGGGATGATAGGTCATTCTGAGAAGATGTGCAGAAAGAAAATGAAACTGAAAATAGACAGTTGATCAGGAAAGTGTATGTGCCAGTAAGGAAGAATGTAAAAGAAGAAATGAATCATTAAACTGAGAAAGAAGAAAATGAATTGGAAGAGCAAAAGGATAAAAACTAGAGAGACTGGGTTCAAAATTGATGAACGAAGAACGAGAATTGCAAAATGAAATTAGGTTAAACATGAATACTCAAGAAGCTCTTGGAGTAAGGGTAACATGTATACTCTTTTAACTAATCCACCAGATGTATAGGAGACTTGCTTGTTGGAATGTGTGTGGGTTGAATAAATATGAAAAGCTTAGAAGCGTTAAAAATTTTGCATGCTAAATGAAATAGGGTGTTTGAGGTTATAATTAGAAACTATGTTAAAGAACGTAAAAAATATATATATATATGGAGTAGAAGTGGACTCAACTGGGAATTGGTTACTAATGGAGACATAGAGGTGGGAGAATATGGTTACGATGGAGAGCTGACTTTTACAACATGAACTTACTGAATGTTGGTAATGAGTGGACATATTTTTAAGCGGGGACAAAGAACAAAAGCCTGAATTTCCATCTAACAGTTGTTGTATGGGAACAATACTATAGAAAAAAAGGAGAAATGTGTGGGGGTATATTAAAGGGCATGGATGTAAGGATGACGAATTTATATGAATCTTCTTACAAAGAACATGTTTGGGGACTATAATGAAGCTCTCATCAACTAGTGGATCAAAACACCTTTTTTGAAAAAGAAGACACACTCGAAATCTATCAAAGAACAATTCTTGATACCAGTTTCAAACCTAACTCCAAGGATGAAGATATGCCAAGGCTTGATCAGACATTCAAAAGACATGTTCAAAATCATCTAAGTGAATTAACATGTCCTATGACTAAGGTAAGAAAGAAACTTAGAGATGCTGCTTTGAATGCACTTCTGAAGAAGACTATAGACGAAGATTCGAAGATCACAAGGGGGTGGTCATAGAACCTTCATATCGCTTGGTAATATTAATCCAACATATCCCCCAGGTGACCTTATTATGAATCTGCTTTACAAGTGCTTTCAGCATCTCTAAGTTTCATCTTTGTCCTAATCACAGGACCTACCAAATTACTTAAAGTATCGCAAACATGACCTTTTAATGTTCTGATAAAGCCTTGGAATATATTAATTCTTGGACTTTGATTTAATATTTGTATCGTTAACTCTCTAGGAAATTATTGTAGATTTTAATTCTCCTTTGGATCTAGTTGAAAATGGAAGATGCAATGAGGTAGGCGAAGAGAAGATATTGGATTTTCAGGATTATATAGAACTTAATCTACTGGAAGAAATTGGAACAATTGGTGAGAATTCACATGTTGTAACAGAAGAGAAGTAGAAGAGATGATACAAAGAAACGTAGAGAATTCACATGGTGTAAATTAGTTTCAATATCATGTGCTTTTGCATGTTAGTAGTTGTTAATAAATACCTCCAAAATCTTGTTTTTAACAATACTAGTTATCCCAATCGTGGTTGTGTGTAGTTAACTTTTATATTCCAAACATATTTGTGGAAGACCCCAGTCTTGCCACTACCCCATAGGTAGTATAGTAGTAGCAATGGGAGCAACAATACAAATTTGTATTTTTTTTACCCTTAAAAGGTAGCTCCCCTCTCGATTAAGTAGATCTCCCGTGAGTTATCAAAGATGCTGGGATGGGGTGTCAAATTTTAGCGCCGCTGCCGAGGATGTCAGTCTAAGATCTAGTTGTTAACTTGCATAGCTTGTTAATTGAGTAGCTAGTGTTGTTCTTTAGTTTGTTTTTTTTTCCGGAATAGGTATTGCTTGTGTTCTTGGTGTGAGCCGAGAATCCCTAGACTACGATTCCGAATTTTGTGTCTTTTCTTTGTTTCGATTTTTGTTGGGAAAAATGTGGAGAAGAGAGGCTCAACGAGTAAGATTTTGTAGGATATGTCATTGAGAACACCCTACGGAGTCTTTCTCTTGGATGAGCGAATATGAGAGAGAGTAGGAGTTATTGGTTCCCAAGGCCAATAGGATCAAGATTGGTACCCATACCACGATTCTCCAAATTCGAGGTTTAGTGGTTACTCGAATTCGTGGTATAGAAATGCATCGGAAACCAACACTTTGGGATAGATAGATCGCTTTCACCAACCTATACAATGCCCAAAACCCGATCCCAAGGATTAGTTCCCAAATCGGATGATGGAGAAATTTTTCAAGTTATAGCTAATGTTACCAGGAGAAGTGAGTTACTCCAATCACAATTGCATAGCAACATTAGAGATTTGGAAACTCGACTTTTCTTAACCATTTAAAAAGTTGAAGGGCAAGTGAGTGATTTTATTGAAAGGGTGAGCCAACTAGAAACCCAATATTCAAAAAATGAATCATCCCTAGTTGAACTTAAGATTTTGGTAGATGAATCAAAATGGGATGGATAGTGGTTTGTTGAAAGTGAAGAAGTTGAGGAAGGGGTGATTATGCTTAATTCACCATATTACCAATTTTAACCCCAAACTTCACTTATGGAACCAACTCCCACATTTTCGGAACCCAGCTCTCCATTTTTTGTTGCCTATTGTTAAAGGGTACAAACCCGCGCCATATGGAAAAAATTAGGGTCGTGGCGACGACATTAAATTTACGGAGATTCTTGGGTGGCAACCCGAGCTATAAAAATTAGATTAGTTTGTTTTTATTTTAAAAAAATCTCACATTTTCCTCTCATTCATACTCCAACCCATTAGACACCACAACACTCCACCACCTAAACCACCACCAAATACACAACCTAGGACCGCACACTAGTTGTTTCTTTGTGTGGATGTTGATTGATACTTGTTTAGTGTGGATTTGTAGTGGCTTGATTTGAGTTGCATGTTGGGGTAGATTTGAGGATATTGAGGTAGGAACAATGCATTGGGAAGTTGTGACTGCCTTCCATTTTTTTTTATCTCCCCTTCTTTACATATCATGTTTCTTATTTGAGGAATGTTTGTGTTGTAAGTGTGGGGAGGAACGATGTATCACATTGCATTGTGTTGTAGATGTTTAGTATTTTTTGTGTGTTTTCCTATTTATCTTTTGTTTTTTAAACACTATTACACTTGGTGTGCATGTTTGGATTGTAGGAAGCATATGGTTTTTGGAGGAAAGAAAGTAACGGGGTTTGGGAGGAATCCAACTCGTGGATTATGTAGACGTACATGGTTTTTGAAGCTCAAGATGGTGAACAAGGAGGAGAAACAAACCCCCAAATTCATGGGGTGTGTAGACGTACACGACCCGTGAAGCTCACTTACCTTCCCACATCCCAATCACCATTTCTTCCCTACCACCACTAAAATACTACCCAAACTCATTTTCTCTCAAAACCCTTGAAACACACTACTTAAAACCTAAGAGGTAACCCTCCAATTTATCTCATTTTTTATTATGCATGATAGTGGTTGTGATTGAACTTGTTGGATTAGAGGTTAAGGGTAGTTTATTGGGGTGATGGTAGTATGTTCATTAAATTCCATATTGTGTCACCAAGGGTAGATTTTAGTGTTCATTTTTCATTGTGAGTACTCTCCTACTTCCTTCCCTTGACATAGGTTCTATGATTTTGTATGTGCATTGAGAACAATGCAAGATTTGAGTGTGGTGGAGAGGATTAGATAACACTTATGATTCTTAGTTGTTTTTGTGTAGCTAATAGCTCTTTTAATTAGCATGAAAAACATACCCGGGTAAGTTGAATACCCAAAAGGGCAACTTTGACAAAAATGGGAAAAGTGTGGCAAGGTCGAAAGACCTAGGAAAAATTGAAAGGCAAGATAGGGCAAAATGAGAGACCGATGTGGAAAACGGTGAGTGGTGAAATCAACATGTGTGAATTTTTGGATGAAAACCCGAAAGGGCTCTTAGGAAAAATGAGAGAAAGCGGAAACTTAATGGAAACATCTCTTGGATTTCCATTGGCAGGCTGAGTAGGTTTGGCATCACACTTATCACAAATACACTTTGCCATTTTGTTGGGTTGAATTTTGGTAGATAGGTTACTTTAGCATCTTCGGAGAGAGTGAGAGTTGTGATATTCTTACAATCTTTGGGGGAAGAAGGGTAGCTTAGGAATAAAGTTGAATGTATTGGTTACATTATCTTTGCATGCTACTTTCTTTTTGGATCTTTGCTCTTTTTTCTTTTCTCGAGAATGGGTAAATGTTTAACTTTTAGGGAATTGATCTGCACCTTTATGCATGCATTAACCATTGCATTTGACACATTTGTTAATATGTTTTGTCTTGTTGATTACTAGCTTTAGTTATGTTTACATTACATATGGTTTAGATGACTGTTGTTGGTTTTCTTATCTAAATCCCGAGTTTTGTGAACTTAATTGGATTTAAAGGACAATATGTCCTCACGAGTGCCTAGATCTTCCTTTTTAGCTTATTAGTAGGTTTCTCGTGAGCAATTCGTTGTAGTTTGTAGAAAGTCATCCACAAGGGTGGTAGTAGATTGTAGAAGGCAATTCGCAATGATGGTAAAAGACTTAAGGCCACGAGTCAAAACAGTGTAAATGATAGAAGGGTCAAAAAAGAAGACAAAGAAGCGAGTTAATTGTAATTCGAGAGTTGTACAGAGTTTTTGGGAACGATCCAAGAAGAATCAGCATCCATGGGTGATACCATTAGATTCATTTTCTCTAGCACTATAAATCGACTACAAGAACTCTAAAATTGGAGTAGCTGTTTATCTGTAGAAGTGCAAACGAATTTCGGAAAGAGAAGAACTAGTCAGCCTCCTGTTAAGAACCTCCAGCACGAGGAAAGCCTCATGCTAGGGACCTGAGCACTAGGCAAGCCTTCTAATAGGAGTTGTTTAGGCCAGCACGATCGTGCCACGGCCCCTTGGAACGATCTGTTTGGTGCAACATGGCACGTGTCACCCCAATTATTTGTGAGGCTAAGTATTGACATAGACCATGGCAATTTAAAATTTCCATATCTTTTTAACTCCCAAAATGCAAAGAGTATCCCACAAGGTGCAAAGAACGCCAGGGCCCGTGTCGTCCAACTGATGAAGAAGTGTTTCCATCTAACGACCTGCGCAAAATGAAATGGGGCACACGATTCATAATTTCAAAATGGTGCATCAGCCGGCAGCCTGTGTTTGTACGAGCCTAATTCAGTGCCAGGCCGCCCAGCCTGTGTCAGCATAAGGCTTACTGGTTTACACGGCCTCTGTCAGATTGCACACTCTGTGCCGTTTGTTGCTGTTAGGTTTTTTTCTCATATTTTGGGCCTTTTCAATGCCCAATTACTTCTATATATAGGAACCTTTAGCCTTCTAGGGTTGAACAAGTAGATATAATGTAGACTTCTAGTTTTTGGTAAGTAGAAAGAAGAGAATTTTCTCTCTCTAGATTCCTACTTCTCTTTTCATTATCTTTTCTTATCTTAGTTATTAGATCTCTGTCATTTTATTCAATGAATGTCATGGATTAAATTCCATGCTCATTTTAGACTCTTAAGAATAGGGTAGAGAGAGAAATGAGCTTTTCCTTCTCTCTAAAATCTATTCTCCTCTTCACTTTCTTTTTCTTTTTCCTAAAGACATCGAATCCAATGAAATATTTAGGTTCAATTATTAGGGAGTAGTTAATTAACTTGTGTTTGTATTTGTATTCATAATTTGGTGTTTGTTTTGTTGAATTCCTTATATCTATCTGGGAGGTCGTCGTCGTACCTCTCAAAGATACTATTTTTAAGCCCAATATGCTTACTAAATACAACTAAGTAGATA
>JAULKM010090562.1:0-11251 GCA_032355605.1 Rubia tinctorum
TTGTTGATAAATTCTAAGGATAAAGAAGTGAACATTAAATCATTACCAAATAAATGCACTTTTGAATTTAGAAATACTTTTCAGGAACCTAATTCTCTTCCACATGAGAGAGTGATATATTATCAAATTTTGTTAAAACCAGGTGCTGAACCCTTTAAGCCCAAGCCTTACAAATATCCACACTCCTACAAAGATGGGATTGTGAACCAGGTTCAAGAAATGATCAGAAACCAGGTAGTCCATTTTTGATAGTTAAAAAGAAAGATAACCCATGGAGGATGTGTATTGATTATAGGAGATTGAATGAGATTACAATCAAGGACATATTCTCCATTCCAGTGATTGATGAGCTACGAGATAACCTGAATGAAGCTACTTATTCCACAAAATTGAACTTAAGATCTAGTTATCATCAGATTAGAGTGAGCACAGAATATATCCCAAAGACTGCATTTTGGACTCATAATGGGCATTTTGAGTTCCTTGTAATGCCTTTTGAGCTAACTAATGCTCCAACAACATTTCATTCTTTAATGAACAATGTTTTTCAGCCAGTTCTGAGAAAATTTGTACTAGTGTTCTTTGATGATATATTAGTCTTAGTAATTCAATGGTTGATCATATTCAGCATGTTCAAATAAGTTTTAGAGTTGATGAGATCCAATCAGCTTTATGCAAAGGGTTCTAAGTGTGTATTTGCTCAAATAAGGGTAGATTACTTGGGGAACATCATTTTTGAGCAAGGGGTTGAAATGGATGGACTGAAAATAACAAGTATTGTTCGTTTGCCACAGCCAGTGAAACATAAACAGCTAAGGGGTTTCCTTGGCCTTGGAGGCTATTATAGAATATTTATTGAAGGGTTTGGAGTTATTTGTAGGCCTTTGCACAACCTGCTAAGAAAAGATTCATTTAATTGGAACCAGGATCTATTGAAGCTTTTGAAACTTTGAAGAGAAAGACATCAGTCCCTATACTCATGATGCCAGATTTTAAAAATCCTTTTGTAGTAAAAAATGATGCATGTTATAATGGCATGAGGGTTGTATTACTTCACAAAGGTAGGCCTATTGCTTTTCTAATCAAGTCATTTTCCAAAAGAAAAAAAGGGCTATCCACTTATGAGAAAGAGATACTGGCTTTGGTGATGGCAGTGGAGAAACAGAGACACTATTTAGTGAGAAATAAATTCATCATTAAACTAGATCATCAGAGTTTGAGATACTTATTAGATCAGAAAATTCACAATGAGCTTTTGGGATTAAGCTTTGAGATACAGTATAGAATAGGAAAATCTAATATAGTTGATGTATTATCTAGAAGACCTAATCAACCAATAACTGTTTCATGTGATTCATAAGAATTGTAGCAAAATTGCAGTGAAAAGGAGGACTATGATACTACCCAAGGGGTGAAGATGACCAAGGCATGGTTGCTGATAGTGCGATGATCTAGGATCAGAATGATATGGGGATTATGAGTGAATCAAATCCATCATGATGTTTCTAAGCAGAATGAGAACAGTTCTCAGCACAAACCAGTGAGTTATGATGATCAGAAGAAAAATGAAGCTCATAATTCTATTGCCAAGGATATGGGGGCGGAACCAGGGGGTGCTGGTGCCACCCCTAGGATCCGGCGGCCCGAAAATTAGTGCTAAGGGCCGCCGGAATCCATGGATTCCGCCCCCTTCGTAAACGGTGGAATTCGGCGATTCTCGGCCGTGGAAGAACGCCGGAGAAGATGACGCGATTTTTTGTTTTTTTGTTTCCTGACTAAGCAAAATGATCAAAACAACGTCGTTTTGATAAGTTAAACGATGTCGTTTCACTTTGCTGGCATCCAAAAAAAAGGAGGGCCGATTGGGCTGAAACCCAATCGGCCCAAGTCCAACCCAAACCCTAAATGATTTGTTAACATTTCATCCGCTGTGGCCTGTGTGCCTCCTTCATTTCGGCTTTCACAGCCTCAATCCGCCACTGCCACTGGCTGATTTTTCGCACGCCCCGCCGAGTTGCTGCCGAATATTTTTTTTACTCTCCTTCTCAGCTACCCTTTGCCTGAGCTCCTGGTTCCGCAACTGAGGATATGTATGGTGCAGTTGAGAGAATTGGGTGGGAGAATGAAGTATCCAGTAGAAGAGGGGAAGTTAAAACCGTCTCTGTAACTCCAACTTGGATAGAACAGATTGAGCATAGTTATGAAGGTGATACTATATCTCAAGAAATCATTACATCCACGGTCTTTAACCAGGGGAATAATGTCGAGTATACTTTTGTCAATGAGGTTCTGAAGAAGAGTAAACGGATTTATATGGGAATAAATGGGGAGGTAAGGTAGAAAATATTTCATTCAATACATTCCTCACCATTTGGATGGAATTCAGGTCAGAATGTTACTATCAAAAGGATAAATTCATTGTTTTACTAGCCAGATTTGAAGAGAGACATTTTGAGTTTTGTGAAATCCTGTGAGGTGTGCCAAAGGAATAAGGCTAAACATTGTAAAACCTCTGATCTTCTCCCACCACTGCCAATACCCACACAAGCTTGGAAGCAAGTAACTATGAATTTTATAGAATTTTTTACAAACCCTTAAGGTCATGGGCGGATCTACATGAGGGCTGGAGGGGGCTCCAGCCCCCGCCAAGACGAAAATTACGGGGAATTTTGGTAGTAAAATTTTTTTGAAAAATTAGCAGCCCCCTCTGCTAAGGAAAAAAATGGGAATTTTTTTTTACTGATAGATCAGCCCCCGCCAAATATCTATCCTGGCTCCGCCCCTGCTTAAGGTTATGATGTTGTGCTGGTTATAGTGGACGGATTGACAAAGTTTGCTCATTTTTCCCTTTAGCATACCCATTTCTGGTGAAAGATGGTATACTACATACCATTATGTTAGTATTATCATGTCTCCATATGAATCTTTGTTTGGAACTAAGCCACTTCCTCTTCCTTTTGGGATTGTTTACTTATTTTGTCATCCCAGCAGTACAAAATTTATTCCTATCTACAGACAAGATCAACCAGGATCTTCGGGAACATCTTAAGAGGGCACAAGACAGAATGAAAGAGTATGCTGATTAGAAAAGGTTTGAGGCAGGTGATTGGGTACTTTTAAAAGTGCATAAGTATAGATAGTAGTCTACACAAGAGAGTTTCAATGCAAAGTTGGCTGCTAGATTTTTTGGCCTTTACCAGGTTATTAAACGAGTGGGAGAAGTGGAATACCGGATGCACCTTAGTGTTGCCACGTACAAGTAACGTACATCCGGTATTCCATGTATCTTTACTTAAAGTTTTTTTGGGTTATACTCATAAGCAGTACTTAGATTCCAGATTTTAATGAAGAAGAAGTATTGCCTTTGAAACCACATAAAGTGGTACAGAGGAGGTTTGTGGAAAAATCTGGTTCGTGAGTTATTCAATGGCTTATTGCTTGGGGAGGACAACCAGCAGATGATGCTTCATGGAAGGATTCTGATTTCATTAAGAAGTTATTTCCGACATTTAAAGTTTGAGGACAAGCTCAATGTTAGCCGGAGGGATTTTCAGGAGGTGAATTAGTAGTTAGAGAATTCTCTAACAATAACGTGGGAAGAGCTGGTTAATGTGCAGAAGATTAAACACGTTCTTTAACTGCCAGTTAGTTAGAAATTAGTTGTTATCTTCAGTCAAAGGCTTTGTATTAGTTAGTTAGCATCGGTTAGGAACCGATCACACAAATTGTTGCTTCTTCTCTCCCTAATTCTCTCTTTTTTCTGCTCTATGATCTCTTAGCCGATTTGATCTAAATTTTCCTTTTGAATCCTTACGGATCTTCTTAGATCAGTACAGTTGGACAGGTTTTGCAATTGAAGGTAGGGCTTGTTCATGATAACACCTCAATACAAATATTTAGAAAATCAAAGACAAACTTTAAATTAAGAGATTAAAATAGTTAAACTTCAAATAAAAACACTAAAATTACACATCAGATTAAAAATAATAAAAGTACACATCGAATTTGATAGAAAGATTTGCCGTAAATGTTTCTGTATTAGAATGCTGAATGTATAGAGATTACAATAGAAGTGAAATAAGGAAAGGACTCTAATCTAGTCATCAATCTCATCATAAACTAATAAGTAATCCGATTTATTCTAACACCCCCCTCAAGCGAAGCATCAGATTCTCATAAATGCAAAGTTTGGACCTGAATAGCTCAAAAAACGGACGAGAGAGACCCTTGGTGAAAATGTGTGCCACCTGAAGAGATGTAGGAACATGAGAAATATGCAGTTTTCCAGAAGAGACTAACTCCTAGAATAAAATGATAATCAATGTCGATGTGCTTGTCCTGCTTGTGAGCCACCGAATTTTTAGCCAAGAAGATTGCACTATTGTTATCTCAAAGCAGGAGAGGCGCACAAGCCAAGGAGTACGTAGATCACGAAGCAGATGAGTCACCAAGACAACCTCAGAAGCAGTATTAGCCAGAGCCCAATACTCTGACTCAGTGCTAGAGCGAGAAACTGTAGACTGTTTCTTCGCACTCCAAGAAACAAGATTACCGCCTGAAAAGACAGCATATCCATAGGTAGATCGTCGAGTCTCCAAAAATCTGGCCTAATCAGCATCAAAATACCCCAGTACTTTGGGAGAGGAGGTCACCCAAAAAGTAAGCCCAAAGTGCAAAGTCCCTCGAACATAACGTAAAATCCTCGTGACAACAGTGAAATGATCACCCCGAGGATCCTGAAGATACTGACTGACAAAATTAATGGCAAAGGCTGAGTCTGGATGAGTGATAGTCAAATACTGAAGAGCTCCAACCAAAGACCGGTATAGTGTCAAGTTCTTGAACTGGGGACTCGTATTACTGTGAAGCTGTGAGTTTGGAAAAAAGGGAATAGAGACAAGCGCTGCATCTGACATACCAACCTGAGTGAGAATATCACGAGTATACTTTTCTTGACCAAGAAGAAGACAAGAAGAAGTGGGTGTAACTTCAAGGCCAAGAAATTAATGTAACTCACCGAGGTCCTTAATTTCAAACTCTTGATGGGTGCGATCAATGAACTATCGAGTAAGGGTGGAGTCATTCCTAGTAAAAATAATGTCATCGATGTAGACAAGCAAGTAGAGTAGTGAAGAACCTCGAGATAGCACAAAAAGTGACGGATCGGCCACACTACAGGTAAACCCAAACTAAGATAGATATGTGCTAAACCACTGAAACTATGCTCTGGGAGCCTACTTGAGACCGTAGATAGCCTTACGCAGACAAAAAAAATATCCTGATGAATAGGATCATTGTAGCCAACTGCTTGCGCCATATAAATTGGAGAATTAAGTACGCGATTGAGAAAGGCGTTCTTCACATCCAACTGATGAAGGGCCAAGAATGCATGGTAGCAATGACAAGGACCGTCCGAACTGTAGAAGCTTTGACCACGAGACTAAAGGTGTTGTCAAAGTCAAAATCGGGAATGTGAGAGAAACCCCGTGTCACTAGTTGCGCCTTATGTCGATCAACCATACCGTCTGGTCTAAATTTTAAACAAAAAACCCACTTGGAGCCAACAATGTTGACATTCGAAGGGCGGGGAACTATATCCCAAGTATACTGGGGACGAAGAGCTGTAATCTCCTCATCCATAGTAGAAACCCAATCTGGATCCTTAAGAGCAGACTGATAGTCAGTCGGCTCCTGCTGTGCCAAAAAAATAGCCAGAAAATCATGAGCATGAATATCCAAATAATCACGTTGCTGAATAGTACAAGTCAAAGAGCAAGTGACCATCCTATGAGGGCATGCCAGAGGTGGTGCAGGAGCGCCCAAAGGAGGAGCATTTAAGAACTGAACATGGCTGACCGAACTTGGCGAAGTCATCGGGCTGGGAGGCAAAGAGTTTCAGCTAGCGGATTCGATCAAGGGGGTGACAACTGGTGCTGAGTCCGGATCGGCCAAATAGATGTTGCATGGAGGCGGGTATGGTGAAGCTGACGGAGGTGCTCGCGGCGACGACTCACACTCAGGATCAATAAATGTAAAAACGTCCAACACCAAAGATGAAGAGCCAATCCCTGATTCCGTAGATGGGCAAAATGAAAAGTAAGTCTCATCAAATCTGGCATGCCGAGTAACATGAACCTTACCAATCAACGGATCAAGACACTGAAATCCCTTGTATTGGGAACTATAACGAATGAAAACACAAGGAATGCTGCAAGGAGACATCTTGTGATCAGCAAATGGTCGAACAAATGGAAAAATTCGACAGCCAAATGGATGAAAATTGGCATAAACAGGATCTTGACGATAAAGAAGACCATAAGGTGTGGAGCCATCCAAGACTGGAGTAGGTAGATGGGTGATAATGTAAACAACCGTCTTGAACTTATCATCCCAGTGATATAGGTAGATGTGAATGAAACAGCATTGTGAGACCCATCTCTACAACATGACGATGTTTGCATTTTGCATGCCCATTCTGCTTCAGAGTCGGCGGACAAGATACCTGATGATGAATTCCATTCGTCAAAAAGTGGGAGCGGAGACAAGTGTTAATAAATTCAGTTCCACCATCACTCTGAAAAACCTTAATTTTATTTGCGACGAAGAGGATATAATCAGGTAAATCTAGAAAAATCTTCCACAAATAAGGCATATTATGCATATTCATTTCCAAATAGAACCGGGGAAGGCCCCCACAAATCACAATGTACCAAATAAAGAACATGTTCAACATGTTTATGGTTCCCAACAAAAGCCAACCATTGACATTTCTCCATAACACAAGGGGCGCAGGTATGCGGTTTAGGCAACAAGAATGAAACTGAAAGCAAACTAGACTTATGCAAACTAGAAATAACTGCACTAGACACGTGACCTAGGCATGCACGTCACAACTCATACAAAGCTCGACTCTTATTCTGTTGTAAAATTGAAATAAATGTTGTCTCTCCTCGATCCGACACATAAAGACCATCCTCACTGTGCCCCCGACCCATGATGGCCCTGGTTACTTTGTTATGAATAAAAAAGTTCAGATCATCAAAGGTAATCAGTACATCCATATCTCTGGTTAACTTACTTATGGACAATAAATTCTTAGTAATGTCCGGCACTACCATAACATCAGATAATCGAAAATTTTGAGAGACTTTAGAATGACCAATATAAGAATCATAACAGGGGAACCATTTCAAACAAAAACACGAGATTTAACAATATAGGGACTGACGGTGTCTAAGCCTGATGCAGAAGAAGCCATATGACTGGTAGCTCCCGAATCAATTTACCAATCTGAAACTCTAGAGGATGGCTTTGACTGTTGTGAAAGAGTGTGATTTTCTGCCAAATGCGTAGAGTCGGAGCGATGTATCTGGGCTTGGATCTGATAGTACGTCACATCATAATAACCAAGTCGACCACACTAAGTAGAGTGCAGGCGACCTTGGTCTGGGACTGGACCAGCAGCCTGAGACAGAGATAAAGACTGCCAGCCACCACATCGACTTCCAAATCGACCACCGCGATCGGCATGTGAAGGCCACTCGCGACAGCCTCTAGACGGTGCGTGATCCCACGCATGGTCAGCAAGAGGTTGGTTATCGGTCTGAAACACGACTGGCCCGGGGGCTGCTCCTGAATGTCCCTGGATGTTTTTAAAAATGCCTCATGGTTTTTTGCATAGGCAAGAACACATGCATACAATGGAGTAGGGACAACATTAATTAAAGAGGCAGAAAATTCCTTATATTCAGAACCGAAAGTAGTCAAGAAAAAAACTATCTGATTAACATTCGTAACAGGATTGCCCATAACAAATAATTGCTCAAAAATCTCTTAAACTTGAGATGAAGTTCATGAACTGCACCAGTTTTACGAATACCAAGCGCATATACACGAAGACTAAGAATGGTGGATGTACTGTTATTCTGATAGACCTACGGAAGATTTTCCCAGATCTCCTTAGATGTTGCACAATCTGGAAATTCCGCAAGAACTTCAGCGGTAAGAGAAGAAAATTGCATACTGGAGACACGTTGATCTTCAGCACACCATTAATCATAAGCATCCTTTGCTTTCTGATAAGCAGCTCGAGGATCAGCCTTTGTTCCACTAGATGGAGTTGTAACAGTGGAAGAAAAGGACAGAGATGGATTGTCGGTGGTAGAGGAGGAAGAACGGGACAGGGATTGGTGCCATCGATGAAGCCGTACAGACCCTGATGACGAAGGACATAACTAGCTTGACGCTTCTAGAGAAGATAATTTGATTATGTGAGCTTCATCTGCATCATGTGGAGATGAGTATTGTAGGAGAGTTTTTCTTCAACCAAAGTGGGAGGAGGGGCAGCCATCGTTATGAATTCGGAAGAGGAGGGAGAAAAAATCACAGTCATCAGTGATGGAGACTGTACGGCCGCCGGTGAGAAAAGAAGAAAAAGAAAAAATTTTGGGTATAGACAGAAGAGGGGTTGCGGCGACCAGGGAGGGTGGGTGAGATTTTTTTTATGGTTTAGAGGTTTGGATCAGAAAAGGCTCTGATACCATGATATAATGATTTGCCGTAAATGTTTCTGTATGAGAATAGTAAATATATAGAGATCAGAATAGAAGTGAAATAAGGAAAAGACTCTATTCTAGTCATCAATCTTATCATAAACTAATCAGTAATCGGATTTATTCTAACTAAATTAGAATAGTTAAACATCTAACAAATAGTAAAACATCTAATTAAGAAACAAAAAGTATACATTCAATTAAAATAGTTAAAGTTTGAATAAAAAAGATTAAAATAATTAAACTTTGAATAAATAAAATTAAATTAGTTAGAGCTTGAATCACTATCATAGGACTGAAAACCTTGATTTTCGCACAAAACTTATTTTCGACAAACATCTCAAACTGCATGTAGGTGTCAACAAAATCTTATTTGCGATAAAGAGGATAAAACCAGGTAAATCTAGAAAAATGTTCCACAAATAAGGCATAGTATGCAAAACCATTTCCAAATAAATTCGAGGAAGGCTCCCACAAATCACAATGTACCAAATCAAGAACATGCTCAACATGTTTATGGTTCTCAACAAAAGCCAACCATTGACATTTTGCCAAAACACAAAGGGTTCATCTATGCAGTTTAAGCAACAAGGATGAAACTGAAAGCAAACAAGACTTATGCAAACTAGAAATAACTACACTAGGAACGTGACCTAGGCGTACATGCCACAACTCGTATGAATCTTAGCTCTTATTCTGCTATAAAACTGAATAAATGTTGACTCTCCTCAATCCAACACATAAAGACCTTCCTCACTGTGCCCCTGACCCGCAATGGCCCTAGTTACTTTGTTTTGAATAACAAAGTTCCGATCATCAAAGGTAATTAGTACATCAATATCTCTAGTTAACTTACTAATGGACAATAAATTCTTAGTAATGCCAGGCACAACCAAAATGTTAGATAATCACAAATTTTGATAGACTTTAGAATGATCGATATGAGAAATCATAATAGGGGCACCATTTCCAACAAAAAACATGAGATTTACAAGTATAGGGAGTGACACTGTCTAAGCCTGATGCAGAATACGCCATATGACCGGTAGCTCCCGAATCAATGTACCAATCTTAAACTCTGGGGGATGGCTCTGATTGCTGCGAAAGAGTGTAATTTTCTGCCAAATGTGTAGAGTGGGAGCGACATATCTGGACCTGGATCTGATAGCATGTCGTCGCATAATGACGAAGTCGAACACACCAAGTGCAGTGCAGGCGACCTCGGCCTGGAACTGGACCAGCCGCCTGAGACAGAGACCTGGACTGCTGCCGCCACATCTACCGCCAGATCGGCCACTGCGACCGGTGCGTGAAGGCCACGCGCAGCCGCCTCTAGGCGGCGCATGATCCCACACACAGCCGGTTGGAAGTTGGTTATCAGTCTGAAATGAGGCTGGCCCGGCGGCTGGTCCTGAATGTCCCTGCAATTTTTTTAAAAAAATGCCTCATTGTTTTTGGCACGGGCAAGAACATCCGCATACAACGGAGTAGGGACAACATTAATTAAAGAGGAAGAAAAATCCTTATATTTAGAGCCAATAGTAGTCAAGAACCAAACTATTTGATCAACATTTGAAACAGGATTGCCCATAACAAATAATTGTTAAAAAACCTCTTTAAACTTGAGATGAAGTTCATGAACTGCACCGGTGTTACGAATACCATGCGCATATGCACGAAGACTAAGAATGGTAGAGGCACTGCTGTTCTGATTGATCTGCGCAAGATTATCCCAGATCTTCTTAGATGTTGCACAATCTGGAAATTCCGCAAGAACATCAGCTGTAAGAGAAGAAAATAGCAGACTGCAGACACGTTGATCTTCAGTGCACCATTGATCATAATCATCCTTTGCTTTCTGATAAGAAACTCGAGGATCAGCCTTTGTAAAGCTGGATGGAGTTGTAATAGTGGCAGAAAAGGATAGGGATGGACTGGTCGGTGGGAGAGGAGGAAGAATCGGACCGGGATTGGTGCCATTGATGAAACCGTACAGACCTTGAGGACGAATGACATAACTAGCTTGGCGCTTCCAGAGAAGATAATTTGATGATATGAGCTTATCTGTATTGTAAGAGAGTGTTTCTCAGCCATAGTGGGAGAGGGGGAAGCAACCGGTATGAATTCTGAAGAAGGGGAGAAAAAATCACAGTCGTCGGTGATGAAGACTGTACGGCCGCTGGTGACGAAAGAAGAAAAAGAAAAAAAATTGGGCGTAGAGTGGCGTGTCCATTTTATATAGTTATTTTGGGATATTTTGTACTCTTTTTAGTGTACTTTTATGCTTTGGATAGTCTATTTTACCTCAAATTCCTATTATTAGAGTTGAGAGAGAGTTTATCGCTTTTGTCACTTGTAATAAGAATTTCGTGAGACGAGGTAAATGTTGAAGATTTGAAGACCTTGAAAACTCCATTTTGAAGACTATGAAGACTTTTGAAGACCCAGAGAAAGGAAGAAGAAAAGACTAGATGAAGACCAGAGAGATTAAATCACTTGAGGGCAGAGTACTCTGGCCACCTGCCCATATTTACTTATTGGGATTTTTGTACTATAAATACTCATCACTTTTTCTTTTCTTCCCTAACTTTTTCTTCCCAAATTCAATAGGAAAAACCCTAATTTTTCTTCCATTTCTCTACCTTAGTTCCTTCTTGAATTCATGTTTGATTTCCTTTTGTTAATTAGTATGAACTCTA
>JAULKM010090571.1:0-27208 GCA_032355605.1 Rubia tinctorum
AAATAGCCCGCAGGTTTAAGCAACAATAAAGATAATGAGAATGTCTCAAAAGTCTGAATATAATTGATGAATAATGTTTGTGTAAAATTTAGGCCAGCCTCTCTTTAAATAGAGGGAAGAATTCGGCCAATACAATCCTAATCACAAGTAGAAACTAAATCTAATTTTATGACAGGTTTAAGAAACTAAAACCATATCTAACTAAAATAATATTTTCTAATCTAATTCTGGTCGTGCACTGCTAGAATTACACTATGAAAATATTACCTATTCTAAGATAATGAAGAGTCTGGCCGTGCTGATCAGTTGAAAGAATAATTATCCTTATTCTGGTAATAATCCCTGCAACCTTCCGTTCTTAATCCATGCAATCTTCAAGTCTGGCATGTTGATCTTCCAAGAAGCAATCTTGGCCGTCTCCAATAATCTCGGAAAATATTACTTTATCTAATTCTACCAAATATAATTCTAATCAAAATAAGACTAAATATGGTAAACCCTAATGGACTGTCAGTAAATTTTGAACAGCTCCAAAAGGCCCACGTCCGAACTAGTAATCCAAGACCAAAAATAAAATTAATGTTACAATGATCCACTACCTCATTAAAAAACCCAATGGGAAAAATAGTATAGTGTTCTTCATAATGTCTTCAATTAAACGAAAAACTTGAATAAAGTAATCCAAGTCCTTGCCGATGTCTTCTTAAGTTCTTCATCATGAAGGGGATCCATCAAAGCATTAATTTCCCCTTTTGATATTCATATCACTATCATTTTCTCCATACTCACCACTAGGTTCACTAGACTCTCCACCCCCCTCTTACACTGAGCTAGCACCTAGGGGCAGCCACCATAGCCAATCTTACCAGCCACCTCCACACTTTTATTTGCGACTGCACGACATGATATATGTCCAAAACCTGTATATGTCATGAAACTTGATGGACATGGATGAAGAGATTGATCAGCTGGCATCCAAAGTCTGGGATATGCAGGCACGCGTTGGTGGCACCCTAGGCCACGATCTCGCAGCATCAAGGTGCAGAGAGAGATGCCATGGAAATGAGGAGTGAATGGACTTATATCAGGAGCGCTAAGGACATGGTGGTTCATCCTCACAGAAGTGATTGTGAGCATTTTTTTCTGTGTACCCACTATTTCGTTATGTCTTGTGTTTTGCCCTATTTTTGAATATATTGAGAGCAATGTAGCATTCCAGTGAGGGGAGGAGATTTATCATTCACTTTTATCTTTTCGGATGCTGTATTTTGGATTTAGACTTGGATGTTTTTCTTGCTTTGGGATGCTATATTTTGATGCATTCTGATATTTTTGTAGTTTTGACATGTGGAAGCTTTTTGGCAATTTATGATTGGAAAAACAAGGAAAATTGATTAAATATGAGTGGCTAAATGTGGGTTAGATGTGAGCCAAAATAAACATGATGTGTGGCTAGGATGAAAACCCAAAAGGGCTCATTGGCAAAATGAGAGAAAGAGAGAAAAGAAGAAAATTGGTTAAATATCTACTCATTTGCCAGCGTGGGAGTCATAAGGTTGCAATTGAAATTTGGATGATCGGGTAGTCTAACATAATGGACCTACTTGGGATTGGGTAATTTAGCGGGGAAAACGAAGTAAGGTATGAAATTCGTGATTCTTAGTATACTTCGTTTTTGGGTATATATATTGGTATGAAGTGAAGATTTTATTTGAACATTTGATATAGTTTTTATTTCGCTTGATACCATTAGACTTTTGGTGAATATCAATTCGGGAATCAGGGAATTGATAGGTAGTATATTTGGGTAGATTTAGGAATAAGAGTTGCGTGTGATAGAAACTTTTGGGGAATTATGATTTTGAGAGTTTTGTGAGGTTTTGATTGGGGGGGTTATTAAAATTAGAATGGGGACATTTGAACTTCTTTGTACTCTTGGATCTTTTCTTACTCGAGAACGGGTAAGGTTCAAGTGTGGGGAGGTTTGATATGTCCATATTATACGATGATTTTGGGATCTTTTGTACTCATTTTAGTATGCTTTTGTGCTTTGGATGCTCCATTTTACCTTGAAATTCTATTAGGAGAGTTAAGAGCGACTCTAGTGCTCTTATCACTTTTAATGTGGATCTTGTGAGACAAGCTAATGGTTGGAAGATTTGAAGACCATGAAGACTACTTTTTGATGACAATGAAGACCACAAAGACTGAAAAACGGGAAGAGGAGACTACTACACTTAAACAAGATGAAGAAAAAGCCACCCATAGATATTTTGCCACCTTTATTTTTTTTTCTATTTCAATGCATTCCTCCATTAAAGCCAACAACATATTTGGATAGAAATTCCCCTCCGGAGTAATCGACCCAAGGATTTGGACGTCCAAACCGGGACATTGTGAGATCTCTCATTGACAAAAACCCTCATGGACAATAATCGTTGGACATATCGCATCGTCGGATGGACAATTACAGTGCTCTTACAAAAATGCTTCCTCTCTGTGCCCAAAAGAATTCTCCAATTTTTTTTAAAGAAAATGGAAGTCGTTGTTGGTGTGTCCTTGGAACCTCCTTCCCGTACATCCACCTGAATGCTTGGGAAATTTTTCGATGAGACATAATGTACTCCTTATCATCCAAGTGGAAAGGGGTGATCCTCCTACCCTTACTGTCCTTTATTTTCTCTAAGGTTGCTTAAAACTTCAAAGCTGACCATATGTAGGTCTCGGAATGCTTGTCCAAGAAACTCTCTAGACCTATCCGACTTAGAAAATACGTGACGGGCTCGAGTAGGCCTAGAGCTCCCAAAGTCTCTGTAGTATCAAACTTTTTCTCCAATATGGTTCGCTTCGGGCAACTCAAATACTTCCACCTCTGGGCCGCACTCCTAGAAATTATGGTCAACCCCATGAACTCATAAACAAAACAAGCGGGGTTAGGAGGAAATGAAATCTCCGGATCTCTTCTCCCAACCTTTGTCGACCTCTTCCCTTTGTCACCCTGGGAAGTTGTTCCTTTTTCCGACCTATTTATTTTAGGAGGCATCCTATTCACAACAAGAAAAAAGTGGTAATGCAAGGATAACCAAAGGCATGCATAAAAAATCATTCAAAAAGAACACTTCTTCCTAAATATCCAAAACATTCTAAATTATGCTAACTCAGTATAAAGGCTATTTAATCAAGAAACATTCTCCCTAACAACCAACCAATGAGAAACCATAACATCCCATCAAGAATCATCCTTCCTAAAATCCCCATAATAAATGAAGATCACATCATTAAAGAATAAGAATACATGTCCCCTCACACTTAGTTAAACACAAAATCATTCACAGAAGCCAAACATTTTCTCAAAACACAGTAACATTTTTCGAGTTTCAAGCTTCTGATCATATCACCATCATACTAAAAAAATAAAGTAAACATAAATCTCAAAGTATTACCGGGAATTTGAAGCCACGAGATGATGATTCCACACAGAAAAAGCAAAAATGCTAATTATGGAGAGAAAGGGGCTTTATTGTTTCACCAAGGAGTAGTGAGAGTGTGTAATTTTAGAGATTTTAATGAGCTTAATGAATCCAATGTGTGAGGGTAGTTTACTATGGATCATTATTTTCCGCAAAGAAGGTGATTTAGAAAGGAGGTACACATGAGATAAGGATGACATTTTTTAAATTAGAGAGTGAAAGGGACAAGAGTACCAATGTGTTTATGCATAATAAAGGTGTTGATTTACTATTTACACCAACATTTGAAGGAATAAAAATTTTTCCTGGATTAATGGACCAAAAATTTGAATATTTTGGCCTAAAATTCAAATTTTTGCAAATCTAGATTTTTTACCCAAAAATTGCAGCCAAAAGAAGCCTAACACGTGGCCTGCCTCATGAACAAGGGGCCTGACAAGTGGCTACCCTCATGCAGACAGGGGTTTGCATGAAGCACCCCTTGTACAAAAAGGGATTGACGTGGGCTACCCTGTGAATAGTGCCTTTTTTTCCTTCTTCCACCCTTTTTTTTCGGAGAAACTGTCACCTAAAAAGTCATATTTATTACACCAAAATGATCGATATTTGGACTCAAAGTTTATCAACCAACAAGAGTTTCATCCCAATATCCTTTGTCTAACACAATTAATATGCAAAATCTATCTACTAAATATATATCAAGAAAAAAGCAAGAAAGACCACATATTTTTTATACTCGTCATCACAACTTATTTATTTTTCATGCATTTTAATTGAAGGAACCTACTATTAGGTCTCTGGAGTTTCCATCGGAAACTCCACCCACGATGACATCCTAGTGAAGAGGTCTCCACAAGGTGCCATCCTTACCTTTAAGAGCTTTGTTTGCCAAGAAAAGTGAATATCCATTCCTAGCCAATATTGAGTCTTCAGTCATGTCTTTTGGTTTGGGAGGTGGTCGAGGGTGTATTACGTCCTCGCCACTATTCACCAACCGCTGCATGCTAGTGAGCATACAAAAGCAATTCAACATAGATAAGTCATCACTAACATCATGCAAAGCACAAGTCTCATCGACATGATCATCAAAGTTGAAGCGCAAAGGAGGATCTCTTTCATCACTCACATAGTCATCAAAATTCTCATCAACTAGGCTATCGCCATCACTATCATCAAAAGCATCATCAAGGAAATCATCATTGTGTAACATGCAAGAGTCATCATGTTGAGCATGTTCTTGATATAAAGTTATACTTTTACACACAAGAGAGGAATTGGGTCAATCATGCTTAGATTTGGAAGTATCAAAACCAACCTTTTCAATATCATCCTCTAGGATTAGTATTCCCAAATGGACGTAAATCTTAGTTCTTGACGTTTAAAGAAAAGGTCTCCCCAACATAATAATTGAGGGTGCACCACCATCATGCGCTAAGTCAAGAACATAGAAATCCACTGGAAACACCAAATACCTACCCTAACCATTACATCCTTAAATAATACTCGAGGGCTAGCTTGGGAGTGATCGGCTAATTGGAAAATTACCCTAGTTTCCTTTAGCTCACCAATGTCTAGGTTCTCAGAAATATTGGACGGGATAACATTGATAGATGATCCTAGATGATTCATAGTCTTTTTCACCAATTACAACCTAAATAAATAGGAATTGAAAACATGCCGGAGTCATCACATTTCTTGGGCAAATTTCTATGATTAAGAGTAGAAACTCCCCCTATGTTAAATTTTCCTAACATCCTAACTAGTTTGCTCCTCTTTTTAGTGCTTACAAATAAGAAGGCACATGCTTAATCAAGTGCAAAAGTGGATTGCTAACCTCAACCTTCTCGAAGATCTTACGAATGTGCTAATCATTGGTTGTCACCTTCAGCTTTCCCCCTGGGGCACTAGGGAAAGGTGGCGGAAGATTCACCCTCGCCTCAGGTCTTAGAAGTTCCTTGACGAGTTCCTTCTCCACAACCAATTCATGCTCCTCCAATTGGTTTTGTTGCTCTTCACAATCAAGTGATCCTCTTGTAAGATCTCCTTCTCTATCTCTCGCATCTCCTTCCCGCTTCTTAGCTTTAGAGCGCTCGCATTCCTCGGATTGATCTCTGGTTAGGAATGAAGCTTGCTAGACTCTTTGACTTCAAGTCCGCTCACCGAGGTGGTAAGTTGTCTGACTTGAATCTCAAGATTTTTTATTCTTGAAAATTTCCTAGTCTCGAGATCTTCAATCTCATGTCTTTTGCACTCCGCAAAGACATCTTGCTTCTTATCCAATTAAAATATTACTTATAATATATCTTCTCGATCCAACTTTTAGAGTGAGGCATTTTTGTTAGAATACCATTATCCCCTTGGATAGGGTTGAGGTGGAGCTTGTCCCCCTCGGTTTTACCCTTTCACTTGATTCGCTTCGTGCCAACGGAAGTTGGGGTGATCGCGCTACCTCGGGTTCAAGGTATTCGCGTAAGGGTCTTACCTTTTGCCTCCTTGGCTCCGATAGAACCCTTGTTGTTGCCCCCTACCGAATTGTGGCCTATTTCCTCCATTGTTGAAATCCAACTCCTTAACTTCCTCCAAATCTTCCACAATTTGCGGGCAAACATCCGTGTGATGATCAAGACTACAAATGCCACACACTATTACTTGTTGAACCCTCCTTTTCATGAACTCTTTCACCAGGGAAGCAAGAGCTTTAACTTTCTCCTCTAGCTTGGGGAATTGAGATATTTCTCGATAGGATTCACTCTAGATCTTGTACTAAATTACCTTGTACGGTTTTCCATCTCTTCGAAGATTGCCATTCCATCTCTTCGAAGATGTTAGACAAATCCAAAGATTCCACCCAAAAAAACTGATTTCTCTCGGAATGTTCCCAGAACTCCGTGCAACTCTCGGACTACAATTTCTTCGCTTCTTTGTCTTTAGGTCTTAGCCTTCTTTAATTTCAAATCCGCCTTTTCCGGGATCAATTCCATCTACTACCACACTTTGGAGTGTTTGGTTTTCAATCTACTAACATCCTTTCGTATTTCCTTCGATACTTCTACCATCCTTGCGAATGACCTTCAAATATCTTCTACCATCCTTGCGGATGGCCTTCTACCAAAAGAAGATGAAAAATTACTCAAGAGAAACCTACTAATAAGATCATAAAGGCAAATATAGGTGCTCGTGAATACAAAGTGTCCATTAGAAACTAAGTCTACAAGAAAACCAATAATGGTCGTCGAAACCCTTTTGTCATATAAACCTAACTAAAGCTAGAAATCAACAAAACAAAATATGATAATAAATGTGTCAAATGCATCGGTTAATGCATGCATAAATGTGCACATCAGGTTCACATGAGTGAGTTTCACTACTTCTCTTTCTCTCACTTATGATCTATATTGGTTCATTGCATTGGAGACAATGTATAGTTCAAGTGTGGCAGAGGGAGTAGTGAAACACTTAGGAGTTTTTCATCTCGTGATTCCTTTGTGTTTTGGTGTGGTTTTTTTTTTGGTATTTTTGGTCTTATCTTTGGTTTTGGCAAGTTTGGTAGAGTTTTTTGTGGTGTAATATTAAGGGTTCTATCACTTTGTTTTTTGTGGGAATGTCTTGTGAAGAACTTTTGGTGGTGTAGAAAAAAAATTAACGATCTTTATGTAGTATAAATCCCACCTTTGGGGCATTTTTTGTTACACAAAAATTTTGAAAATTTTGAAATTATATATATATATATATATGTATGTATATATATACCCTGCTAAGTTGCAAACCCGAAAGGGCAACTTAGGCAAAAATGGGAAGAAAACTTGGATAGGTCGAAAGACCTAGGTAAAAATGAGAGGTTAGGCCCTACTAGGTTGGAAAACCTAGGAAAAAAAGAGAGGCCATGCAGAAAATGTGTGAATGCTAGGATGAAAATCCGAAAGGGCTCCTAGGCAAAATGAGAGAAATTAACGAAATTTGAACACCTTTTGGCCATCTTCGATGGTTTCTTCATCAACATCTCTTGGATTGTCTTCGGCGACTTCTTTGGTGGAGTAAACTAGTTTAGCACTAATCATTTTACTTTGCCTTTATTCTTTTTCCTTTATGTATTTTGGGTGGATAGGTTACTTTAGTATCTTCCGGGAGAGTGAGAGTTGTGAGATTCTTAAAATCTTTGGGGGAACAAGGGTAGCTTGGGAATAGGTTTAATGCATCGGTTAACTTCTCTTTGCATGCTACATTCCCCTTGGATCTTTTCTCATTTTTGTTTACTCGAGGACGAGTAATTTTTTAAGTGTGGGGGGATTTATGTGCACCTTTACGAATGCTTTAACCAATGCATTTGACACATTTATTATCATGTTTTATGTGGTTGATTGTAAGTTTTAGTTAGGTTTACACGACAAAGGGTTTAGACGACCATTATTGGTTTTATTATCTAAATCCTTAATTTTGTAGACTTAATTGAATCTAATGGACACTTTGTATTCATGAGCACCAAGATTTTCCTTTGTGAGATTATTAATAGGTTGCTCGTGAGTACTTTTTCATCACAATTTTGTAGAAGGTCATCCACGAGGATGGTAGAAGATATTCGAAGGCCATTCGAAAGGATGGTAGACGATATCGAAGTCCATTCCCGAGGATGGTATTAAATTAAAGGCCACCGACTCTAAGAATGGTAGTATATGGAATGAAGCCTGGAAAAGGCGGATTTGAAGTTCAAGAAGGTCAAGAAAGGAAAATGGTACCAAACCGCCGAACCAACCAGCCGGCCGACATGAGCCCATGCACAAGCAAACTCCAACCTTGCACAGTCTGTCCAAAGTGGATAGCAAGGCCCGTGCAAATTTACACTAGTTGTGCAAATCCGTGCAGGCCACGACACCGGTGCTCTAAAATCACCCCTAAATGGCTAAGTATGGGCACAGACAGCTCTGTTTTACATGGCCCATATCGTTCCAAGTTCCAACAGTGAAGACCAGCCTACGGGGTGTGAGAAATAGCACATCCTGCACCATTTTTATGAGCGAAAATTCCTTCCCGTCAACGGGCTGTGCCAAACGACACGGGGCGCTCAATTCAGAAGTTCAAGAATGACACCAGCCGATGGGCCTTGTTGGTCCATGCGTCCCCGCGACACAAAGTTACACGACTCGTGTCAGTCCGTGCGACCAACGCCAGCACCAAGCTACAAGGGCTGTGCCAAGCCACATGCCTCGAGCCAGCACGATCGTGCACGGACCATGATGTTTTCCACTGGCTGTGCAAATTGCAGCTGCTAGGGTTCTTAAACCATTTTGGGCCTATATCAAGGCACTATTCCCTACTACTATATATATGGACCTTTGTCTATTATGGTTTAAGTTTATACCCATTTTTTAGATTTCAGGAGTAGGCTAAATAGAGAAAATTTTCTTCCTTCTCTCTAGGTTCTTTTCCTTTCTTCTCTTTTTTCCCCCAAAAGTGTTAAATCTCATGAAATACTTGGATTTAAATCACAAACATCTTGAATTCTAATAGTTTAGCTAGCTATCTTATGATTTTGTCTATCAGCTAATCACAATTTTCTTGATCCATTTCACATTTGATAGAGGCCGTCCCAAATACTGCATTGGAAAGTCCCCTCTTATCACATTCAAAACCCCAACCAACAAACATTTCTCCTCTTCTTTCGCTCTAGAAAAGTATATTCTTGATTTCTGATCACTTGCAGCCAAACTTGAGGTTTTCTGAAATCATTTCATGCAATCTTTCACCCCCCTTAATATATTTCAAATTCACCTAAAAAATGATAAGCAGATCATTTGGAAACCATATAGTATGAATTCTTATTCTTT
The DNA here is from genome assembly GCA_032355605.1 of Rubia tinctorum. NCBI lineage: Eukaryota > Viridiplantae > Streptophyta > Magnoliopsida > Gentianales > Rubiaceae > Rubia > Rubia tinctorum. The sequence continues at coordinate 9,293 of JAULKM010090571.1, forward strand.
ATATCTTTGATGTTAATAAATGGTTCTGTTTCTGTAGCCTTTGTCATCATCCTGTAAAATACTCCATGCTTATAATAAACAGGAAGGGGGACAATGAATCCCCTTGCTTCACTCCTCTTGTTCCCAAAAAAGGCTCTCTGAATACTTCCAATTCAAAGCCAAGCAGAATGAGGACTGCATTGTGCTTCTCTTCATCCAATCTATAATCAAACCTAGAAATCCTAACCGTTCATGCCACCTGATTAAAAAGCTCCAACTTATACATTCAAAAGATTTTCTAATATCCACTTTAAGCAAAAGGTGATAAAGAAATGATGCCATCAAAGTAACTTTTTATATCTTTCTCTAACCAACCATAGTTTAAATATCTTCTTTAATTCCCTCAATTTCCTCATTCCTTCAAGATTAATCCCTTCCATAACAAAACAACATATCTCTCTACCAATTCTCTCTATCTCTCTCTCTAAAAAGTACCAGGAGCAAAAAAATACACACTATAAGTGTTCTTCATCTTTTCTTGGATCAGATTTTGTAATTCATCTTTGAATCTGCCACCCCTATAACATCAGGAGATCTAACAATAAGAATAGGAGGAAAACTTAGCAATCCAAGCAACTAAAATTGGAGAAGAAACTATTGAAGGAGAAGGGGACACGTACGGATTTGGGAGAAGGGACGGAAAAAATGGGCTGAAAGGAGTGCTGGACACATCACTATGAAGCCAAATTGGTGCTAGAATCCTAGAGCTAAAAAGATTGCATTAAAAGAGGTTTTAAATGAAGCTAAACAAGGTGAGGTGCAAGTTGGTAGTAGTTAAAGGGGGGAGGGGAGAAAGTTATTTTGGAGTGAAAAAAGTGTAAGAGGAAAGCAAGAAGGAGATGAAATCATGATGTTCTATGTTGAAATCAAATTCAGCCAAGGTAAAGTACTATGAACCCGTTGAGATTGAAGGCTTGGTTATGGGGGAAATTACCCTGGAGGAGGTAGAGGAAAGCTCAAAGCAATGGGAAGCAACCATTATGTGAAAGGTCTTGGGGAGCAATTCACCCTTCAATGTCATGGAGGGGGTTTTATTTCGGATTTGGGGAAGGAGAATCAAAATGGCATGACTTCTAAATTTAGGAGTTTTTATGGTTAGATTTCAAAGCAAAGAGCTTAAATCAACGGGTTCATAGTTCCATATTGCTTTCTCTAATACAGGTTCTTTGAGCTCTTTGCTTTTCATTTCTTTGCTCGTTCTGTATTAGAGAAAGGTGTGGTGTTCTTAGATGGGAAACTTATTTTGTTGAAAGAATGGAATGAAAATGGTGAGATAGAAGAACCAAAGGATGTACTGGTTTGGATTAAACCCATCGGATTTCCATTGAGATAATTGTAGCCGAAAATCATAATTGAAATTGTGAGTCCACTTGGGAAGCCTTTAAATCTGGATAGAGCAACGCAAGATAAGCAGAGGCTTGACTTTGCAATGATGCAAATTGAGGTGATGATTAGTGATACTCTTCAGGATAAGTAGCTTTACCTTAATGAACTCAAGGTTATTGTTAGCCCACAAGTTAGCTTTGAATGGAGGCCTATCAAATATAAAAAATGTGGGATGATAGGGCACAATGAGGAGGTGTTTAGGAAGAAGGATGAAGTTGAAAGAAGAAAAGTGAATAGGAGTTTGTATGTGCTAATTGAGGCCTCCCACATGTTGAAATATTTGAATCTCTTCCTCTCCTTCTTACTTTCTTTATGCAAATTCAAAATAATGGGATGATGATCACAAAGGCTATCCGTCCCTACCTCACCAAAATCTTGATCAACCCTTCTTATCCATTCTTAATTTACAAGGCCTTTTATCAGTTTTGCTTTGTATCATTTCCCCCACTTATCTTCTATAGCACCAAGTAAACTTCCGACCAACTATTTTAATCTCAACCAGCAAGTAAGCTTCCATCACTTCTTGAAACCCAAGACTTATTTCTCTTCTACTTCATTCCTTCCACCTCTATCCCTGGATCTAAAGGATAATGAAAATCACTTGTGATCACCCGTGGTTTGTCATCTCTACTGCATTGCCCTTTTAAAAACTCCCACGTTGTTTTCCTCTTTTCAATGATGTTATGACCGTACACCACAGTCAAGTAAAACTTCATACTGTTACTCCTAATCTCCCCATCAAAATCCATCCCTTGATCTCCAAGTTATATAGAATTTGGAATGGGAGTAATTGGAGTATTTTCAGTCAGAGATGCTAAAAGTAGAGATAGTGGCGGTTCAAATAGAGTCTAAATGCAAATGGAGAAAAAAGAGGAAATGGAGGGAGATTATCGAAGAGGAATTGGACAGAATTTTGGAGTAGAATATGATAATAATATCAAAGCTAATAACAAGGATGAAGATATTCCAAGACTTGATCAAACATTCAAAGAGCATGTTCAAGATCCTCTATGTGATTTAATAGGTCTTACAACTAGGGCAAGTTTAGAGATGCTACTTTGAATGCATTGCCGAAACAAATTCATGATGAAGCTTTAAAGATCATAAGGGGGATATGTTGGATTAATGTCACTCTTGTTTCTAAGGATTAAAGTCATGGAGATGAAGACAAATCAAGTGTCTTAAAAGAACCGCCTGGACCTTCCTTTAGTGGGTTGGTCCAACAAAATTTGCATCTTTCTTAGCTTAGTTTTATTCTATTTTGGCCCATGATAATCTAGGCCATTGGCCCAATTAATGATGAATTTGTGGTTGCCATTTAGGTTTTAGAAAGATTGATTCAAATGTGATTAGATTAGATAAGATTTGATTATATTTGGTAATATTAGATAAGTAATATTCACTAATATTTTAGCTACATGAATTCGGCCATATTTAAGTATAGATTAGGTAATTTAGTTGATGTGGTTTTACCTTCTTAAAATTTCTATAAGTCACTCCAATTATGGACATGATTATACCAAATCCTAACCGAAAGTTGTCTTGTTTGGTCGAACTCAATTAGAATAAATAGAGGGCTGGTCTTTGAGTTTTATACAACTTTTTATCAATCTAATACATAATATATTGATTTTATACTAGTTGCTTATTCAAGATTTTGAAACCGTTAGGTTTTTGTTTTCGGTTTAGTTCTTATAATGAAGTTCATTATGTTTATTCCTGCAAGTGATGCTTGGTTTATGGAGTTGGCCTTGTATCACCGAAGATCAAGTTGTGCTCATCGGTTAAATTCAATTGTGTCTTCTTATATAAGAAGGTGCTTCGATTTACCCTTTTACGAGTGCTTTTAAACATTCCACAAACAGGATCTTCGTAAGGATATTCATATTAGTTGGTATCGGAGAATAGCAATTTACTTTTGCATGAACACTTCTTTTCGATCAAGATGGAACTTTCTATTGATTCAGATTTATAAGACTTTTATTGAATACTTGAAGGCTAAGTTGACTACTAATTCTCATGGACTTTACACGCTATTGACAGTTCCTACACATCCATGGGTTGATATCTTCGTGGACTTTGACCTTAATTTTCTACTATCTCAATCTGGAAACGATTCTATCTTTGTTGTCGTTGATCATTTTTCGAAATGGACACACTTTATTCCTTGTAGGAAACTGATGATATTAAGCATGTGGCGGATTTATTCCTTAAAGAGGTGGTTCGTTTAGATGGAATACCTACAAGCATAATGTCTGATCATGAAGTTAAGTCATCATCCTACTATGGGAATACATTATGGAAAAAATCGAGTACTAAGTTTTTGTTTTTCAACTGCAAGTCATCCACAAATTAATTGGAAAACAGAGGTCACCAACCGTACATTGGGCACTCTTCTTCGTGCCTTAGTTCAGAAGAACTTAAATAATTGGGAAGCTTGCATTCCAACAACAGAGTTTTCTTATAATTGTACAATTCATTCTACTATTTATTTATCTTTTGAACTTTTTTATGTTTTCCTACCTATTACTCAGGTTGATCTTATTCCCTTTAAATTGCAAACATGTCACGAACCTTGATGGAGAGAAGAATGATGATTTTGCGAAGAAAATTGCACGAGAAGGTTAAGCTAAGTATTGAAAGGACAAATGCCCAGGATGCGGAGAAAGTTTAACCATGGTTGAAAAGTGATAAGGTTCGAACCAGGTGTGTGAGTTTGGCTACATCTTTCAAAAACAAAGGTTTCCTAATGCTCAAAATGGAACCATTGAAAATGGAATTCACCATACATATATCATCATCAAAAAAACCTTCGAAGAAATAGTATACCAAGTCTCCCTTCTTGAACGGATGATATGGACAGCTTGCCAATAGTGTCTTGAGTCGTTCCCAATACTTGTAGAAGGATTCATTAGCGAACTGAGAGATGTTAGAGAGCTGCTTCTTCAACCCATCAGACTTTGAAGCTGGAAAGTATTTCTCAAAAATCTAGGCTTCATATCCATCTAGGAGGTGATGCAACCAAAAGGAAGATAATACAACCATCACATACAAGAACAACATACAATAAACCTATTCTAATAATCATCACATAAAGAACAACAGACCTGTTCTAGTGTTTGTGACACGTGGGGTGGTCAATGGCCAACACTTTCTCATACCTATCATGTAGGGTGCTCATGTAATTTTCCATAAGCACTGCCTCCGTAATTAGGGGAGTGCAACGACAGCCCTACCTGCCATGAAGATCTGAGTCTCCCACATACGATTACATCTTGGGCACTCTCTTTTCTTTTTCTAATTCTCTCTACACCACAAATGCTTCTCCCAAACCCTAAAAGGGAAAGGGGGTGAACCACCTTATTTATGGCGCTAGGACCACAAAGATACCCCTAGCTTTCTACTTTAGTTGTCTCTACCCGTCGTCGGCTTACTAGTGCAAGGTCGATCGAAGCGATAACTCGGCAACCTACGTTCACACACCCACGTGGATCCGGACCCATCGCTACTCCAAGCGCATCTAGGCTTCCTTCCTCAGGGGTTATCAAAAGTGCATCAACATGAAAGTAGACTAATATGTGTGCTAACTAAGTGTAACAATCTTGTAAATCAAAGAATATGAAGAACAAGCCAACATAATAATCACAAAACATATAGAAATAGGTAGATCTAAGAAATATCACAAAACAAGCATTAATACTTGAATATAAATGTAATCTCAAAGTTAATTAACTACTCCCTGAGCATTGCACCCAAGTATTTCATTGGATTCAACACTTTTGGGCAAAAGACAAAGGAAAAGAACCTAGAGAGAAGGAAGAGCATTTTTTCTCTCCAACCTACTCTTGAAGATGAAAAATGGGCATAAACTTAAACGCTGGAAGAAAAAGGTCCATATATATAGTAAGAGGGAATTGGGCCTTGAAATAGACCCAAAAATGGCCAAAAAACCCCTAGCAGATTTGCTCGGCCAGTGGCAAATGGCACGGTCCATGCAGTTCCATATAAAATGGCCTCTGTGCCATGGAATGGTGCATACATCCTCGTGTGACTTAGGAGACACAAACTGACATGGGCCATACAGTCTCGTGCATGGCAAGGTGCATGAACCAGCACAAGCCATGGGCTGGTGCTTCCCCTGGAACTTCTGATTCATGTGTCCCATTTTGTTTAGCGTGACCAGTCAGCTTGAAGGTATTTTTTCTCAGAAAGAAGGCATGGCCCATGCTATTTTTCACACCCCATGGGCTGGTCTTAACTTTCGAGACTTGGAACGGCACGGGCCAAGTAAAACAAAGCCCCTATTGTCCACACTTAGCCGTTTGGAGGTAAATTTGGAGCCTTGACGCAACGGCTTGCACGGATATACACAACCCATGCAGGGGCCTTTACACGACTCGTGTAAACTTGCACGGGTCATGCAAGCTACTTTGCACGGGCTTGCACGGATGATTTTTGCCTCGTGCACGGACCATACCGACCGGTTGGCTGACTGATTTGTTTGTTCTGCTATGGATGAACCAATGATCCAATTTGAGAGTTCTTGTACTCTATTTTATAGTTCCCGAGAAGACAAATCCAAAGATTCCACCCAAAAAAACTGATTTCTCTCGGAATGTTCCCAGAACTCCGTGCAACTCTCGGACTACAATTTCTTCGCTTCTTTGTCTTTAGGTCTTAGCCTTCTTTAATTTCAAATCCGCCTTTTCCGGGATCAATTCCATCTACTACCACACTTTGGAGTGTTTGGTTTTCAATCTACTAACATCCTTTCGTATTTCCTTCGATACTTCTACCATCCTTGCGAATGACCTTCAAATATCTTCTACCATCCTTGCGGATGGCCTTCTACCAAAAGAAGATGAAAAATTACTCAAGAGAAACCTACTAATAAGATCATAAAGGCAAATATAGGTGCTCGTGAATACAAAGTGTCCATTAGAAACTAAGTCTACAAGAAAACCAATAATGGTCGTCGAAACCCTTTTGTCATATAAACCTAACTAAAGCTAGAAATCAACAAAACAAAATATGATAATAAATGTGTCAAATGCATCGGTTAATGCATGCATAAATGTGCACATCAGGTTCACATGAGTGAGTTTCACTACTTCTCTTTCTCTCACTTATGATCTATATTGGTTCATTGCATTGGAGACAATGTATAGTTCAAGTGTGGCAGAGGGAGTAGTGAAACACTTAGGAGTTTTTCATCTCGTGATTCCTTTGTGTTTTGGTGTGGTTTTTTTTTTGGTATTTTTGGTCTTATCTTTGGTTTTGGCAAGTTTGGTAGAGTTTTTTGTGGTGTAATATTAAGGGTTCTATCACTTTGTTTTTTGTGGGAATGTCTTGTGAAGAACTTTTGGTGGTGTAGAAAAAAAATTAACGATCTTTATGTAGTATAAATCCCACCTTTGGGGCATTTTTTGTTACACAAAAATTTTGAAAATTTTGAAATTATATATATATATATATATGTATGTATATATATACCCTGCTAAGTTGCAAACCCGAAAGGGCAACTTAGGCAAAAATGGGAAGAAAACTTGGATAGGTCGAAAGACCTAGGTAAAAATGAGAGGTTAGGCCCTACTAGGTTGGAAAACCTAGGAAAAAAAGAGAGGCCATGCAGAAAATGTGTGAATGCTAGGATGAAAATCCGAAAGGGCTCCTAGGCAAAATGAGAGAAATTAACGAAATTTGAACACCTTTTGGCCATCTTCGATGGTTTCTTCATCAACATCTCTTGGATTGTCTTCGGCGACTTCTTTGGTGGAGTAAACTAGTTTAGCACTAATCATTTTACTTTGCCTTTATTCTTTTTCCTTTATGTATTTTGGGTGGATAGGTTACTTTAGTATCTTCCGGGAGAGTGAGAGTTGTGAGATTCTTAAAATCTTTGGGGGAACAAGGGTAGCTTGGGAATAGGTTTAATGCATCGGTTAACTTCTCTTTGCATGCTACATTCCCCTTGGATCTTTTCTCATTTTTGTTTACTCGAGGACGAGTAATTTTTTAAGTGTGGGGGGATTTATGTGCACCTTTACGAATGCTTTAACCAATGCATTTGACACATTTATTATCATGTTTTATGTGGTTGATTGTAAGTTTTAGTTAGGTTTACACGACAAAGGGTTTAGACGACCATTATTGGTTTTATTATCTAAATCCTTAATTTTGTAGACTTAATTGAATCTAATGGACACTTTGTATTCATGAGCACCAAGATTTTCCTTTGTGAGATTATTAATAGGTTGCTCGTGAGTACTTTTTCATCACAATTTTGTAGAAGGTCATCCACGAGGATGGTAGAAGATATTCGAAGGCCATTCGAAAGGATGGTAGACGATATCGAAGTCCATTCCCGAGGATGGTATTAAATTAAAGGCCACCGACTCTAAGAATGGTAGTATATGGAATGAAGCCTGGAAAAGGCGGATTTGAAGTTCAAGAAGGTCAAGAAAGGAAAATGGTACCAAACCGCCGAACCAACCAGCCGGCCGACATGAGCCCATGCACAAGCAAACTCCAACCTTGCACAGTCTGTCCAAAGTGGATAGCAAGGCCCGTGCAAATTTACACTAGTTGTGCAAATCCGTGCAGGCCACGACACCGGTGCTCTAAAATCACCCCTAAATGGCTAAGTATGGGCACAGACAGCTCTGTTTTACATGGCCCATATCGTTCCAAGTTCCAACAGTGAAGACCAGCCTACGGGGTGTGAGAAATAGCACATCCTGCACCATTTTTATGAGCGAAAATTCCTTCCCGTCAACGGGCTGTGCCAAACGACACGGGGCGCTCAATTCAGAAGTTCAAGAATGACACCAGCCGATGGGCCTTGTTGGTCCATGCGTCCCCGCGACACAAAGTTACACGACTCGTGTCAGTCCGTGCGACCAACGCCAGCACCAAGCTACAAGGGCTGTGCCAAGCCACATGCCTCGAGCCAGCACGATCGTGCACGGACCATGATGTTTTCCACTGGCTGTGCAAATTGCAGCTGCTAGGGTTCTTAAACCATTTTGGGCCTATATCAAGGCACTATTCCCTACTACTATATATATGGACCTTTGTCTATTATGGTTTAAGTTTATACCCATTTTTTAGATTTCAGGAGTAGGCTAAATAGAGAAAATTTTCTTCCTTCTCTCTAGGTTCTTTTCCTTTCTTCTCTTTTTTCCCCCAAAAGTGTTAAATCTCATGAAATACTTGGATTTAAATCACAAACATCTTGAATTCTAATAGTTTAGCTAGCTATCTTATGATTTTGTCTATCAGCTAATCACAATTTTCTTGATCCATTTCACATTTGATAGAGGCCGTCCCAAATACTGCATTGGAAAGTCCCCTCTTATCACATTCAAAACCCCAACCAACAAACATTTCTCCTCTTCTTTCGCTCTAGAAAAGTATATTCTTGATTTCTGATCACTTGCAGCCAAACTTGAGGTTTTCTGAAATCATTTCATGCAATCTTTCACCCCCCTTAATATATTTCAAATTCACCTAAAAAATGATAAGCAGATCATTTGGAAACCATATAGTATGAATTCTTATTCTTTATATCTTTGATGTTAATAAATGGTTCTGTTTCTGTAGCCTTTGTCATCATCCTGTAAAATACTCCATGCTTATAATAAACAGGAAGGGGGACAATGAATCCCCTTGCTTCACTCCTCTTGTTCCCAAAAAAGGCTCTCTGAATACTTCCAATTCAAAGCCAAGCAGAATGAGGACTGCATTGTGCTTCTCTTCATCCAATCTATAATCAAACCTAGAAATCCTAACCGTTCATGCCACCTGATTAAAAAGCTCCAACTTATACATTCAAAAGATTTTCTAATATCCACTTTAAGCAAAAGGTGATAAAGAAATGATGCCATCAAAGTAACTTTTTATATCTTTCTCTAACCAACCATAGTTTAAATATCTTCTTTAATTCCCTCAATTTCCTCATTCCTTCAAGATTAATCCCTTCCATAACAAAACAACATATCTCTCTACCAATTCTCTCTATCTCTCTCTCTAAAAAGTACCAGGAGCAAAAAAATACACACTATAAGTGTTCTTCATCTTTTCTTGGATCAGATTTTGTAATTCATCTTTGAATCTGCCACCCCTATAACATCAGGAGATCTAACAATAAGAATAGGAGGAAAACTTAGCAATCCAAGCAACTAAAATTGGAGAAGAAACTATTGAAGGAGAAGGGGACACGTACGGATTTGGGAGAAGGGACGGAAAAAATGGGCTGAAAGGAGTGCTGGACACATCACTATGAAGCCAAATTGGTGCTAGAATCCTAGAGCTAAAAAGATTGCATTAAAAGAGGTTTTAAATGAAGCTAAACAAGGTGAGGTGCAAGTTGGTAGTAGTTAAAGGGGGGAGGGGAGAAAGTTATTTTGGAGTGAAAAAAGTGTAAGAGGAAAGCAAGAAGGAGATGAAATCATGATGTTCTATGTTGAAATCAAATTCAGCCAAGGTAAAGTACTATGAACCCGTTGAGATTGAAGGCTTGGTTATGGGGGAAATTACCCTGGAGGAGGTAGAGGAAAGCTCAAAGCAATGGGAAGCAACCATTATGTGAAAGGTCTTGGGGAGCAATTCACCCTTCAATGTCATGGAGGGGGTTTTATTTCGGATTTGGGGAAGGAGAATCAAAATGGCATGACTTCTAAATTTAGGAGTTTTTATGGTTAGATTTCAAAGCAAAGAGCTTAAATCAACGGGTTCATAGTTCCATATTGCTTTCTCTAATACAGGTTCTTTGAGCTCTTTGCTTTTCATTTCTTTGCTCGTTCTGTATTAGAGAAAGGTGTGGTGTTCTTAGATGGGAAACTTATTTTGTTGAAAGAATGGAATGAAAATGGTGAGATAGAAGAACCAAAGGATGTACTGGTTTGGATTAAACCCATCGGATTTCCATTGAGATAATTGTAGCCGAAAATCATAATTGAAATTGTGAGTCCACTTGGGAAGCCTTTAAATCTGGATAGAGCAACGCAAGATAAGCAGAGGCTTGACTTTGCAATGATGCAAATTGAGGTGATGATTAGTGATACTCTTCAGGATAAGTAGCTTTACCTTAATGAACTCAAGGTTATTGTTAGCCCACAAGTTAGCTTTGAATGGAGGCCTATCAAATATAAAAAATGTGGGATGATAGGGCACAATGAGGAGGTGTTTAGGAAGAAGGATGAAGTTGAAAGAAGAAAAGTGAATAGGAGTTTGTATGTGCTAATTGAGGCCTCCCACATGTTGAAATATTTGAATCTCTTCCTCTCCTTCTTACTTTCTTTATGCAAATTCAAAATAATGGGATGATGATCACAAAGGCTATCCGTCCCTACCTCACCAAAATCTTGATCAACCCTTCTTATCCATTCTTAATTTACAAGGCCTTTTATCAGTTTTGCTTTGTATCATTTCCCCCACTTATCTTCTATAGCACCAAGTAAACTTCCGACCAACTATTTTAATCTCAACCAGCAAGTAAGCTTCCATCACTTCTTGAAACCCAAGACTTATTTCTCTTCTACTTCATTCCTTCCACCTCTATCCCTGGATCTAAAGGATAATGAAAATCACTTGTGATCACCCGTGGTTTGTCATCTCTACTGCATTGCCCTTTTAAAAACTCCCACGTTGTTTTCCTCTTTTCAATGATGTTATGACCGTACACCACAGTCAAGTAAAACTTCATACTGTTACTCCTAATCTCCCCATCAAAATCCATCCCTTGATCTCCAAGTTATATAGAATTTGGAATGGGAGTAATTGGAGTATTTTCAGTCAGAGATGCTAAAAGTAGAGATAGTGGCGGTTCAAATAGAGTCTAAATGCAAATGGAGAAAAAAGAGGAAATGGAGGGAGATTATCGAAGAGGAATTGGACAGAATTTTGGAGTAGAATATGATAATAATATCAAAGCTAATAACAAGGATGAAGATATTCCAAGACTTGATCAAACATTCAAAGAGCATGTTCAAGATCCTCTATGTGATTTAATAGGTCTTACAACTAGGGCAAGTTTAGAGATGCTACTTTGAATGCATTGCCGAAACAAATTCATGATGAAGCTTTAAAGATCATAAGGGGGATATGTTGGATTAATGTCACTCTTGTTTCTAAGGATTAAAGTCATGGAGATGAAGACAAATCAAGTGTCTTAAAAGAACCGCCTGGACCTTCCTTTAGTGGGTTGGTCCAACAAAATTTGCATCTTTCTTAGCTTAGTTTTATTCTATTTTGGCCCATGATAATCTAGGCCATTGGCCCAATTAATGATGAATTTGTGGTTGCCATTTAGGTTTTAGAAAGATTGATTCAAATGTGATTAGATTAGATAAGATTTGATTATATTTGGTAATATTAGATAAGTAATATTCACTAATATTTTAGCTACATGAATTCGGCCATATTTAAGTATAGATTAGGTAATTTAGTTGATGTGGTTTTACCTTCTTAAAATTTCTATAAGTCACTCCAATTATGGACATGATTATACCAAATCCTAACCGAAAGTTGTCTTGTTTGGTCGAACTCAATTAGAATAAATAGAGGGCTGGTCTTTGAGTTTTATACAACTTTTTATCAATCTAATACATAATATATTGATTTTATACTAGTTGCTTATTCAAGATTTTGAAACCGTTAGGTTTTTGTTTTCGGTTTAGTTCTTATAATGAAGTTCATTATGTTTATTCCTGCAAGTGATGCTTGGTTTATGGAGTTGGCCTTGTATCACCGAAGATCAAGTTGTGCTCATCGGTTAAATTCAATTGTGTCTTCTTATATAAGAAGGTGCTTCGATTTACCCTTTTACGAGTGCTTTTAAACATTCCACAAACAGGATCTTCGTAAGGATATTCATATTAGTTGGTATCGGAGAATAGCAATTTACTTTTGCATGAACACTTCTTTTCGATCAAGATGGAACTTTCTATTGATTCAGATTTATAAGACTTTTATTGAATACTTGAAGGCTAAGTTGACTACTAATTCTCATGGACTTTACACGCTATTGACAGTTCCTACACATCCATGGGTTGATATCTTCGTGGACTTTGACCTTAATTTTCTACTATCTCAATCTGGAAACGATTCTATCTTTGTTGTCGTTGATCATTTTTCGAAATGGACACACTTTATTCCTTGTAGGAAACTGATGATATTAAGCATGTGGCGGATTTATTCCTTAAAGAGGTGGTTCGTTTAGATGGAATACCTACAAGCATAATGTCTGATCATGAAGTTAAGTCATCATCCTACTATGGGAATACATTATGGAAAAAATCGAGTACTAAGTTTTTGTTTTTCAACTGCAAGTCATCCACAAATTAATTGGAAAACAGAGGTCACCAACCGTACATTGGGCACTCTTCTTCGTGCCTTAGTTCAGAAGAACTTAAATAATTGGGAAGCTTGCATTCCAACAACAGAGTTTTCTTATAATTGTACAATTCATTCTACTATTTATTTATCTTTTGAACTTTTTTATGTTTTCCTACCTATTACTCAGGTTGATCTTATTCCCTTTAAATTGCAAACATGTCACGAACCTTGATGGAGAGAAGAATGATGATTTTGCGAAGAAAATTGCACGAGAAGGTTAAGCTAAGTATTGAAAGGACAAATGCCCAGGATGCGGAGAAAGTTTAACCATGGTTGAAAAGTGATAAGGTTCGAACCAGGTGTGTGAGTTTGGCTACATCTTTCAAAAACAAAGGTTTCCTAATGCTCAAAAATCTAAGTTAAGTCTACGTAGTGAGGGTCCTTGAACATGTGGATCACAAAGCATACAAGATTGATTTGCTAGGCGATAGAGGGAATGATACGAATATCAAGGATAAATCCATAAATGAAGATATTTTAAGGCTTGATCAAACATTCAAAAGTCATGTTAGAGATATTCTAAGTGATTTGGCAGGTCTTATGACTAGGTCATGAAAGAAACTTGGAGATGTGACTTTAAATGCATATATAAAGAAGATTAATGATGAAGATTCCAAGATCAATAGGGGATATGTTATATTAATGTGACTCTTGTCTCTAAGGATTAAATTCATAAAAATGAAGACAAATGAAATGTCTTTAAAGAACCAGTTAGACCTTCATTTAGTGGGCTAGTTCAACAATGTTTTACAGCTTTCTTAGTGCAAGTTTTATGGCATTTTGGCCCATGAATATCTCGATCATGCTGACCCAATTTGAGATAATTCATGTCTTCATTTAGTGTTTAGAAGATCAATTCAAATCTGATTCGATTTAGTAAGATTGGATATGATAAGACATAGAAAGATAAGATAAGATTTGGTAAGATAAAATAAGGAAGAATTTGGCTAAGTTTTAACTTGTGAATTCGGCCAAGATTAGATCTAAACAAGGTAGATTAGTTTGATATGGTTTTATATTTTTAAAACCGCCATAAGTCATTCTAATTTCTATCATGATATACGAAATCATGTCTCCATATGGCCAAACCTATTGACTATAAATAGGAGATGGTGTTCAACATTATTAATCATCTTTTATAAATCATATACATCATTTTTTAAGTTTAAAAGTGTTTCTTATTCATGCTTTTGAACCATAAGGTTTTGTGTTTTCGATTTAGTGCTTAGAAATTGCGTTCTTTGCGTTGAATTCGTGTAAGTGGTACTTGGTTAGTGAATAAGGCCTTGTGTTACTAGAGTTCAAGTTGTTTTCATCGGCAGATTTAAAGTGTGTCTTCTTTATTCAAAGAATGTGCATCAATTCATCCATTGATGAGTGCTTCTAAACATTCTGCAAACAGGATCTTCGTATGGAGATTCATATCAGAAGATGTAACACCCCCAAACTCCGACCACCTTAATTATCATAAGTGACAAGTAGGACTCAAGCACGTTACTAAGAATCCAACTGATCGGATTGCTTACATGCAGTAACGAGCAATACAGATTATGCGGAAGCAGTTTTAGAATTCAAAACCTAACTTACTATTAAAATGAAAGTGTTATAATAAGTGTTTTACTTGGTTTAACAATAAAAGTTCTAAATGGGTTTCTAGATTCAAAAGCTCGTCCAGGATACTATCCCCAAATGAAGTAAAGGCGTCACATACGAGCTCTCACTCTATCTGCCCAGCTACACCTGTTAAGATTGTTTAAATTATGGTAAGCTCCTTACTTAGTGAGGTTCCATCTTGCATATTTACTAAGTGGATATTTAGTGAACAAATAAAACAAATAGCCACATAAATCCTAGCACATAGTAAAGGATACGAGTTGTTAATGCCAAGTTGCAGCCAAGTGCCTATATGCCAACTACGACTTACATACAAGGCATAACCTTTTCAATAGTGCACGGAGGCCATTAGCATCAAAAATCCATTCTCGCCAGCCATGCCCAATCAGATGTTCAATTACGAGCTTGTATCAGAAACCAGATGGTTATACTAGCATACCGACACTCCGCGGGTAGTCGTTCTAGTCGTACGGTCCGGTCTATACCGTTTTTAGCCGATTTCAACCAAACTACCATTGGCATCGGGGATCCCGGTAAACAAATACAAGTAATCAAGTAGTACGCAGTCAAGTTTTGACACCGCAAAATAAAGTACAAGTCGGTCATCCAAATAGTATCACAATAATTAAATTCACATTATATCACAGTAATTAAGCACGGTGTGATAAAATACACACCGTACTAAATTATTATTAAAAAATAATTAACAATAATAATCACAATATTAACATAATATTTTATGCCTAATATAAATTTTCCAAATCACCCATTTAAAACAATAGCAAAATATAGCATGAAATATTCACTTTTTAGTCCAATTCGTGTTAGGGAGATGAAAACCCTCAGCTTAATAAACCGTAGCCCTCTTTAGATCCAGAAAATATTGTTGGTGTCCTTTGCATTCATATATTTACCGCTATGAAGATTTTTGTTGAACTTGGAGTCTGCTATTTGCTAAACTGGAGTTTTGGTTATTGCGGTGGTACTGTTTCTTTTAAAAGAAAACAATCAACTTTCTATATATCATGTGTATAGTTATAACATTATAAGGCACAGTGCCTTTGTTTCATTACGGGCTTGGAACATGAGGTGCATGTTTTCTTGCTTTAGGAATGGCTTAGGAGAATTCTTCCAAGGCTTAATGCCTTTAATCTAATTTAGAAATGGGACACGTGTTTTTGTACGTGTCCCTTACGGGTTAATTTATATTTTTTGGTTTTATTTAATATGTCAATCATAATATTATATTATCAACCATAAAAGTATCAATATATTGATTTCAGTTGTAGTTATGATATTGCATGACTTTATATAAAATTGTGAATATATTATTATACATCAACTTAATTTTTTGTACAAAAATATTTACTATATCTTACTTGATTGAATGTTTGATTTTAATATGGGAATTTTACTTATTGTTTTTCTATCTATCTTGACTTATTATGTCACAATACCTATATCCTTTAGTTTTCTTACCCATTTCATGAATACATGCCTTTATCTAATATACTCGGGACGAATAATATAATAAAGTTAATATTTTAAATTGTTCGTATTGTTTTAGTTTATTTTTTTTACACATATTATTTCAACGTGGAGTCCAAAAAACCCAAACAATATAAAAACATATTGTTCAACTTAATTATTACCAATGCGTTGTACTCATTAGGGGCGGGGGTTCACAGTCTACCCCTTTAAAGGAATTTCGTCCCCGAAATTCAAATGATCCCCATGATAGCTTAGGGTACTTATCCTCATATTTCTTTCCCTTTTCAAGCTGTTTTTCTAACCATAGTTCCTTCCAATACCAAAATCATAGGGGTGTCTCTAATATGTAGAGTCTTAATATTACTATCTAGTTTCTCTGGAATAAGTTTTTTTCATTCAAAGCTAGATTCTTATGCTTTACTATGGGCACGAGGTCAGGGTAGTATTCGATCAGGAGTCATGCATAGAAATCATCATATTATCTTCCTAAAAAGGTGTGATTTTTTTCTCTTCGATTTTCTTCTACTGGATTGGGTGATTCAAGGTCTCTTGAATCTGCCGCCATGGGCAAATCTAGTAGTGGAAAAAAAGGAGAAACAATAACGCGAAGGATGTGACTAGGGCTATGTTGGAGAGGGATGGCAAATCGTTGTTCGGGGGAGAAAATCTTGATCTAGATCAGACCGATCTTCTTCAAAGACTGGATGTGGAGTTTGCTCGGCTTTTGAACCCGCATTATGGGAAAGAACACCCTAACCAGATCGGAATTGGAAAGGGAGGAGTAATGCATCAAAAAATGCCAGAGGGTTTAAACCCTAACCAGATCGGATTTGGAAAAATGACTGAGGGTTTAAATCCTAAACTCACGGCAATCATGAAGCCATCTGGAAACGAAATCGACATAGAGGGTTTGCGGAGTGCATTGGTGGTACCCAGATCAGTATCATCACAATCAACGGGGTTGAAAGGAGTTGCAAACAAGTCGAAAATGGATGGATGACCTGATTGGGTTATGGAGGCCGATCCTGAGGAGTTGTTTCTAAATTTGGAGAAAGCGGTGGAGGGTTTTCAAGGGCTGGAGCGGAGGCTGAGCGGAAAGAAGGAGAGTGCGGCGGATCTGGTCAATACAAACCAGGAGTCAGATTCAATACACGGTAAGGTAAATCCTGGGGTTTTGAAAACAACTTCGGAACAATCCTATGGGATGGATGATCACACGGTACTGGATAAATTGAGGGAAGTGTTACAAACGATTAGAGGTTTGGAGAATCCACTGCTCCGAAGTTTAAGAGAAAAAATCGACGTCGATCCGATGGAGCAGATTGGTGGCGAGTCCTCAGTGCAAGTTGAACATAATGAAAAAACAGCAGGTATGGGCATGAGCGGACAAGTTATAATTGATGGGAAGCCAAACTTGGTTGCAAGAAGAGAATTCCAAAGCTTGACAACGGAAATCAAAAGGTGGAAGTGGGATCAGGAGCTACGGCGGAGCATACACCAAATCCTCCAAAATGGGTAAGCCTTTTTAAAGAGCAACAAAATGAGGTTAAGTTCTATGAACCGGAAGTGCTGGATGGTGTAACAGTAGGCAGAATACCGAGGAAAGATGTTGAAAACAGCTTGAAAAAATGGGAAATGTGGTTATTTGCAAGGTGATAAGAGGGCATCCACCTGTGGTAATTTTTGAAGCCTTTTATAGAAGAATTTCAGCTGGCCAGGTTGATAAGGTATGGCAATTGAAACCGGGAGTATTTATGGTTAAGTACTTGCATAAGAAGCAACGGGATGAGGCGATCGAAAGGGGAATGGTGTTTTTTGACAACAAACCGGTTATTGTGAAAGAATGGAAGAAGAATATGAATTTTGATGAGCCTGACACTCTACCCATATGGATTAAATTTCTGGGGCTGGACATGGTATATTGGGAGCCTAGCATTTTATGCAGAATAGCTAGCACTTTGGAAATTCCGTTGAGGGTGGATGGAGCAA
>JAULKM010090592.1:0-11251 GCA_032355605.1 Rubia tinctorum
TGAAATCGGGGTCGATGATTTGGAGCTCACACTGGGGAGTGGCAAGGCTCATTGACAGGATTCCAACAAATTCCCACTTCCTTTCTGCTATGATTATGATTAGCTGCTTCTGCCATTGGCGTTTCTTGATTTCAGAATACAAGCATTCTTCATGGATCATAGAGCAGAGCAAGTATATGGTATCAGAGTTTTTCTTTTTGTTTGTTGATAGTGGATAGGTTCTTCAATATGTGTCTGTCTGTGATACAAGGGGGAGGGGCTAATTATGGTTATGTTGTAGAATTATTATATGTAGAGACATGAACAAGAGCATTAGAATTCAGTTGATCAATGATTTTGATTCGTCGAATTTAATTGTCAGAAAGATTGGTCAAGGAAGTTGAAAGAGCTTCGTTTTTTGTCTGCCCTTGCACTCGTGTTAGCTTGCAATGCAGCTGGGATTCATGAATTCTGCATCAGTGCATGTATTTTCAGACCGTTAGGGAAGCTCTTACACGGCAACACAGTTCACAAAGGCTTCTCAACGATGAATCTTTCAAAAGCCAAGTTGTTTTGTGTAATTCCGGCAACCCCAGCCCAGCCAGATTCAGGTCAAATTCAAATTCAAGAGAACTCGATTCTGATCCGTTAATCTGAAATTGTTTGTTCGAGAGAATTTGATGATCACTGGGCACATTATAGGATTATGATTTGAAGAAATATGCCGAGTGAGAGGCCAAAAGAGCATCTTCGATGGGGGGAGGCATTGGGTGGGAGCAGGTCAGGGACCCTTCCCCATGTGGCTGTCAGTAGTGTCGTACCCATGTGACTTGTGCCGATTCTCATCTCATGCCTATGTTGTACTCCTCTGGTTTTCTAACATTGGTTCACTTTTCTTTTTTGGGTGATTTTTTAACAATGACCCCTTTCCATATTTGGCAAATCCTAAATTGTTTCATCCACTCAATTTACTTTTTACTCTCCCAATACAATCTCCACCACTCATTTTACTTTTCTTAAACATTGAGCCCTTTTGTTGGGAGCCAATCTTAAGCAACCGGAGAGAGTACACTATTAATGCAACTGCGCAGTACCACCTTGACATTTGTAAAAGAATCCTTAAACAATGCTCCAAGATCATTTGGTAATTGCAAACGAGTTCATTACTAACAAGGTAAGGCATGGGATTTTCGGGAATGCATTGTGTTTGTGTATCATGGAACATAACATTTCCGCTCGTCCGAGTGAGCTTGACTGGGTTTATAAGAATGTTTTTAACCGCGCTTATAAATGCACCTATTTAGTATTTGGTGAACTCTTAAAAACAGGTTATTTTAAAAGTAGAAATTATTTTACGCGAAAACATGATTTGATCTCCCCATATTTTAAAATAACTCAGCTTTGATTGTAAGAACAACTCTACAAAACACACCCTAAGTGCTTTGCTTATAAGCTAGTCAACTTTTTAGTGTTCGGCAAAGTTTTTTTTTAAAAAATACTTGTTTTAAAAGCATAAGTTATTTTTGGGCAAAAAACAGAAGTTGGTTTCTTTCTACTTTTAAATTAAGTCAACTTTGCTAATAAACACAGCTACGCCAACACACAATATATTATGACACACTTTTCTTTTTGGGTGATTTATATTATACCGACATACTTTATATTTTTAGTAAGATTGTTTCAATTTCATCCACTTATTCTATTTTTTATTTTCTGAATTCAATTTCATCCACTCATTTCATTCTTTTAAATCCAAACATAAGGAGGAGTATAAACTTGTGGTCAGTGACGGAACTAGACCAATCCTGGGCGGGGCGAAATTTAGCACTTCCAACATTAATTTTACCGGAGCATATGAAGAGTACATGTATATCTAACCTTTTCATTCACCGGAAGTTGGGGCGGCCGCACTGGCTCGCCCCCTAATAACGCCACTGCTTGTGGTGTCATATAGAGAAACGGAGAGTCTAATTAAGATTAGACGAACGTATTTTGAAAATGGTGAACTGGACGACAGGAGCCTAACCCAGAATTAAGTCTGTAAGCATCACGTGAGGTTAATCCTGAACATCTGAAAAGGGGAAGGTTTTTTGCAGTAAACAAGTAGAGTCCGGCTTAATGTGATGATTTCGTAGAGATCCTTATTTTAGTGAAAAAGCTGCAGCCCGGTCGGGTTTTTTTGCCGATTATCGTACTGTGTATTCGTCACGAGTGTACTATAATCTGGATTCTGGTCATCAGACGTTCACGTGATTCGCTTTGCTAATCTTTGGCTGCCCCTTTTAAATCGGTATTAGCAATTACTTGAATGAAAATTAAGAGTAAAGCAACTTTAATTTTTTTCTTTCTAATTATTATTTCATTTTATGATATTGGAAATCGTGTACTCCCTCTGTCACAGCCGAATTTGTACATATTTATCACTTTCTAATGCAATCTTTGACCATCATAGCTTCAGTTATGTATTATTCTAATTGTGTATTAAAATGTGATATTTAGAAAATACATGATGCAGAGGATCTCACAATATCAAACATGATGATATCGATGCCTATATACTAATTAAAATTTATGGCCAAACGTGTTTTGAAAAATTTGACCAAAAAATGCGATTCAGTTAGGATGGAGGGAGCAGTAACATTTGATAAGAAAGTGAGGGTGATTCTTACACAATATTATTTTCTTTGATTTTCTTTTAGAGTTAAATGCTAAAATGACCCTATATTTTGGTTGAAAGTGCCAACTAAACCAAGTAAAATTTGAAAGTGCAATTTAAACCCTATTATTTAGACGAAAGTGTCAAATTAACCCCGACAACTTGAAACTGGCCGAAATTCAGTAAACTTACCATTATACCACTGATTAAAAAAATAAAAGAAAAGTCCATTTTCCCCTCCCCTCTTTTTCTTCATCATCATTTCCTCATTTCCATTTTGCAGTCCAAACCCTCATAATTTGCAGCCCAAACCCTCTTTCGCCCTAGCTTCTATCCCCAAGTCGAGGCTGCTTGGGCCGACATAGCAGAGCACTTCTTGGGAAAAAAGCTCGTGAGGTCCATAATCGCCGACGGTTCCATCGACGGTGTATCCGCGAGAAATTCGAGGCATCTCTGAATGGGAAGACCATCATCGACGATGTATCCGCTAGGGTTCGTGGTGGTTGACGACGGAGATGGTGGTGGCGTAATCGATCATATGTGGAGAGGGTGAGGAGTGGGGTGGCAGAATCATTCGTTTGCGCCGGGAAGGGGTGGCGTCGAACTTCAGCAGGGTGGTGTGGTATAGGGTTTTTCAGTGGCATCGATGCGGGGTTATCGAGCTTCGACAGGGATGGGCTAGGCTAGGGCGGCACTAGGGTTTGCTGGGTGGTGCAGGGGCAGCGAAGGTGGTGAAGAGGCGACGTGAGGCGACGATGATGGTAGTGGAGCTTGGGGTGGCGGTCAACGGTTGGCTGGAGGGGGTGTGGTGGTGAGCCAGGCAAAACTCCAGATCTCGGCGTGCGGCGGCGGTGGTGGCAGAGCGGTGGAGCATAAAAAGAACTCTAGGAGTATTTTTGTCATTAATTTTTTTAGTTTTAATACTAGGTGTATTTTAGTTTTTTAAAGGTTTGATCAATGCCGAAAAATGCCATGTCAACGCCAGAATAGTGCGAAAAACTTCTATCGGCGCATTTCCTGAAAAACTTAGGGTTAAAATTGCACTTTCAAATTTTACATGATTAAATTGACACTTTCAGAAAATAATAGAGTTAGTTTTGTATTTTTCCTTTTCTTTCATAAAACGCTAACAAATAAGTTATACTCCGTTGTCTCATTTGAAGTTAACAATAGTTAGACTACTCTCATTAGATATTTGGCCTTTTATAACACTAAATTTCAGTTCAATTTCAACTTCATAAATGTTAGAAAAGAAGGAAAAAACATCACCTCTATAGCCTTTTATGATTTTTAAGATTATTATATCTGAATTTAAAAGTTGCGGGGAAGATCATTTTTCCATATGTATATGGAAACTTTAGGCTGAATTAGAATTATAAAAACGTAAAAGATTTTAGTTGCAATTGTGCAACGTGCATCAGTTATAAGTTTATGACTAGATTACTGCAACTCGAAAATTTTATTTTGATTTCTTCCAATTTACTATTTTAATTTTTGTCTTTCCATAAATTATGAAAAAATCGTCTTTCCAGATACAGACTCCTAATTTTATGATATCCTCCGTTCTAGAAATAAAATTCTATTTTCTTTTTAAATCCGTTTCACGACAACTTTGGCACACATCCCGATTTTATACGCAGATTAATTAGTTATATTACACCATATTTCCTACTAATTATTTTCTTTCTAATGATAGTTTTGCTTGTCATTCTATTAGTACACTTTTATCACTATCAAAAGGAGGTTCTCAAATTTATAAACCTAAAATCTTCTAGACTTCACACATTACATATTTTTTTAGTCGAACATGTGAAGATATTTATTTCTTCACCAGTCATTTTATATTGTATAGTTACCCTACCCCAAATTAAAAGGTTATTTTTAAAAATAATCAATTCAACAATATATTCAACAATATATCAAATGATAATATTATTACTTATTCGTCAAATTCAATTCTAAGGTTGAAATTTAAAAAAATTAACAACCCCCAACAACTTCTGGTTGCCCCTTTTCTCGACCATCTATAAAAAAATATGGAATTTTCTTAACAAATCTTGACATTTTACACGAAATTCATGTTCGCCCAAAATGTCATCGGTTACAAATGATTTTGTTTAAAAACGTCAGCAATTCGAATGTTGTAGTTAAAGTTAAGAATAATTAAATAGTATAAGGAGTGTGTTATTAGAAAATTTACATTTCATAGAACAATACTAATAAATTTTTATTTAATTCTAATTCGAATTCTAATCAAAATATAAAAGATAAAAATGTTAGAATACATAATTTGAATAATGTGATGTCACAGTTCAAAATAGATGAAGAAATTAAAGACAACAAAAATAAGAACCACGCTGATATTTTGGGTTTTTATCAATCAGCCCAACTGAAGAAAAGAAAAGCAGTAGCGGGCTGCCCAAGTGAGAGAAAATATGTTATCCCAATAATATGTGATTTGGGAATCATTTTTGTTGTCAAATGTCCTAAATTCATAATTCGTTGGAGATTTTGGGAATGTGTTGGGTGATAATTATAAGTAAAATTGACTTATGTTTAAAGTTGGGGATATCAGGTTTAGTTTTTTCTCCAAATACTCATTCTGTTTCTCTATTATTGACACACTTTTATTTTTAGATTTTTTTTTATATTGACAATGCTGGTATGTCTTAAATACGTATTAACCGCTTTGACAGGTTAGTACGGGGGTCTCGCTGCCCGGTCAGCGAGTTGGGGGGTCCGAGGGATGGAGATGCCCCGGCCCGACGGTATATCATGTCCTCTGTTTGGGATGTTATTGACATTATGTCTTCTGTTTTGGTTTGGGCCAAAAATGTTTTTGGACCCAAAGCCATTAGGGTTTAAGGTGGAGAGCTATATATATAATGTCTCATCCTATTATTGTAATCCTAAGAGATATGATTGGTAGAGAGTAGAAAATCTGTAATTCTGGTCTTTTCTCTCTAGTGGAATCTGATCTTGGTCGCCCGTGGATGTAGTCAATTGGTGAACCACATAAATTATCGGTGTTTTGTCCTTCACTTTATTTTCTTTGTTTGTTCTTTCTCGGGTATTCCGCACAATAGACACACTTTCCATTTTTAATAATATTTCTTTAATTTCATCCACTCATTCTACTTTTTACATTCTACATTTAATTTTATCTACTTATTTTTTCCATCTAAATCCAAACACCTAAATCTATGTTTTCAATTATAGAGAATAGGAGGAAGTATAACTTTTAAACCGACAAAGTTTGCATCAATTATTATGAGTAATGTACAATATTTTATTATTTTAGGTCAGTAAAAAATAATTACTACTCACTCCGTTCTTATACACGTGTCACATTTTTTGGGATTGTTTATTTTACATTGACACATTATATATTTTTGGTAATATTTTTTAAATTTTATCCACTCATTCTATTTATTACTTTCTAAATTCAATCTACTCATTTCATTCACGTAAATCCAAATATTTTTTTGGGAACTAAATCCAAACATATAAAACTATATTGTCATTTTAAAAAACCGAGGGAGTAATAAACATGATTAAATAAATAAATAAATAAATAAATAAATAATGTACAAATTATCATAGCAAGTGAAAGAAGAATCGGAGATGTCACACTGAACTGAAGGATGATACACCCTTCATCTCAACTCTATTTGATTTCTTTAATTTCGATCAATTTTCTCAAGTCATGTTTTAGCACCGATAACTTTAATTACATATATGTTAATTCTATTCGCGCTTTATTCGATTAACTTTCTCAAATCATGTTTAACCACCAATAATTTTAATTACATATACTAATGTATAAAAAAATTATATTAAAAATATATATATGTGATGCAAAGAATAACAATGTTTCACATGATGATACTGATACTTATACACTAAGTGAAATTTATGATCAGACGTGATTTAAGAAAGTTGACCAAAAAATGTACAAATAGAACTGAGACAAATTGAGTAAAAATTGTTTGAAAGTAAAAAAAGAGGGATACATATCAATATAACTTTACCAACTTGACTAAATATCAATATAACATTCAGATAATTTTTAGTGCAAAAATAACCCTAACTAGTTAATGTAAGTGCCAATATAACCGTCAGATCCCATTTCCGGCATTGACTTCCATTTTCCGGCGTTGACTGTATGTGAAATGTCCAAAATACCCTTAGTGTAAAAATATGAATTTGAGTTGACAAATTTACACGCATAGTTCGCCGGACCACAGCCGGATCGCCGTCGGACCGTCACTAGACCACCGCCGAACCGTCACCGGACTACTGCCGGACCGTCACCGGACCACTGTCGGAGCATCACCAGACCACTACCGGACCACTGTCAAACCGTCGCCGGACCACCGTCAGACCGCCGTCGGACCATTGTCGAACCACTGTTGTACTGCCGCCGTAACAGGTAGGGTTATATCAGTACATTATGAAAACTGATAGGGTTATATCAGCACATTCCTAAAACTTATAGGGTTATATCAGCACATTCGTAAAAAGTGTAAGGTTATATTAATATATTATAAAAGTTAAGTGTGTGGTACTCGGCTGGCCTTGACGGGAGATCACATCATCATATACACCATTATCACATTATAATAATATTTTATGCACCATAAAATTTGACATTATAACAAAATCATTCATAATAAACACCATTACCACATATTGTAGGCTCATTTCAAAAATCATCCACGTTAAAAACCCTAGGTCGAGGAACACAATAAAATAATACCCACACACAATACCAAAGCTAATCCAACCATCAATGCAGGCTAAACACAACAAAATAAATAAAATATCATCAAAACTCATATATTCTATATTATGTGCTAATATAACCCTACACTTTTGCTAATGTGCTGATATAACCCTATTAGTTTTATGAATGTGCTGATATAATCCTATCAGTTTTCTTAATGTACTGATATAACCCTACCTGCTATGGTAGCGGTGGTTCGACGGTGGTCCGACGACAATATTTGGGGTATTAATGACTCTAAGGGTAATAAAGTCATTTACTATATTTTTAGTATTTTTTATTTTTTCCATAAGGGAGAGATGTATTTTTATAAAATTCCGATTAAAAGTTTCGGGAGAGGGTTATATTGGCACTTACACTGGTTATCTAAGGTTATATTGACATTTTTGAACACTGTAAGGTTAGAATATCTCCAATGCAAGCATCAATGTGGGGAAAGTCACTAGCCACATCATCATAATAGACTCCAAATTCAAAAAAACCATCTCCAACGCAAAAGTCATTAACGACCTTCAGTCTTACGTGACGAAAATTTCCAATTGACCCTTTCAAATAGACCTTCTGTAAACAGAGACTCATATCGAGACCATCAGTATGCTTAATCAGCATATTTACCAAAAATAAATCAATTTATTGTATTTATACATATTTAACAATTCTAAATTCAAACAATCTTAATTTTGTTAGGTAATATTCCTATAACAAATTATCCAACTATACATTGTATTATTTCACGTATTTTATTTTGTTATATTATATTATATTTATAATAATAAAATAAATAAAAATTATGAAAATTTAAACACTCTTACAATTATAAATATAAAGAATTGAAGATAATTTCTTAAAGTATATACAATATATTTTTAAAATATGAATTATTGTGAAATTTTACATATTTTATTATTAAATTAATAATTTTTATAGTTACAATTTTAATATAAAATTCTCATATTCTATCATCAAATTTAAGTTTAATATAAAGTGGATGAAAAAATGCTAGAATATTATGACAATAAATTAAATATTTTGACACGCCATGTTGTTTGATTTATGATGCTTGCACTGGAGATAAAAACTTTAACAATCCTTGTCATCAATGCTATTCTATCTACGTCACAGTGAATCCTTGTAATAATTCTCCAAATGGCTCCTATTTTTTATAGGTGACGGTCTTAGCATTGGAGACGCTCTTATATTGGCACATTTGTTAAGTAGGTAGGGTTATGAAAACACTTTTCTCAAAAAAATAAAATACCTTAACTATTTAATGAAAGTGCCACTACAACTCGAAGGTGACATTTTTGCCGTTGATATTGACATGGACGCCGTCGGCCGCACTTAGAATGATAAAAATGCCCTTCGGCCCAAAATTTAAAATTGCATAGAGTATTTTACCCTTACCCACTATCACCAATGCCCCACCACCACCTCTCCGCCACCACTCCTAATTAATCTGAAAACCTCGCCCACTAACACGCCCAACACCACGCCGGAAACCTCGCCCACCACCTCACCACCAAACCAACTTGATTCACCACACCACCATCGTTGCCACACCCACCGCACCACTGATCGATCTGAAAACCTCGCCCAACCACCAAATTGATCCTTCACTGCCATGATCGTCGCCCCACCACAGTCCCAAAACCCTAGTGCCTCCACAAGTAACTCACCAGCCCCGTCACCCCTGCACATAAGAAGAAGAAGATAAAGATGAAGAAGGAGGCGAACATAAATGTCACCCGTATCTCCTCCTTCCACCGTCTCCATTTTCCACCACCGATCCCAAAACCCCAATCCCCTAATCCCCACTGCCCTAATCCCTTTTACCTCCACCTTGCCTAACACAGTCACCCCTATTTTCTCTTTCCACCATCGTCGCCACCTTCCATCACCGACCCCAGAACCATAATCCCTGCCACCTCCACCTTGTCACAAGTTAATTCTACTCACCTCCACCTCTCGGAGAAGCCAAGTAGAAAGGGAGGAGAAGAAGGGACGAGGAGAAGAAGGGATGGACAAAAGAAGAAGAAGAAACAGAAGAAAACAAGAAGAAGGGATGGAGAAGAAGGGTAAGGCGACAACGCCAAAAAGAAGAGAAGAAGAAGAGACACATAAGAAAAAGATTAGGGTTTAGGGGGCCATAATAATCATTTCACTCTTTACAAATTCTATTTATTTTCTTTGAGGGATAAAAGTGTCATTTCATCAAATTCTGGGCAAAATTTTTCGAAATGGTTAGTTTTGTACTTCCACTGATTATGGGTTATGTTGGCACTTTTGATCACTGGAGGGTTACATTGATACTTATGAACGCTGGAGGGTTATATTGACATTTATGTCAATTATGTAGGGTTATAAACACACTTTTCTCTATAAAATATTACTTCCTATGTCCCAAACCAAACTGCACACTTTGACTTTCAACAGTTAACATGAAAAAATGTTTGATCCTTAATATCTTTCATTAAGTATAACTAAAAGTTGATAATTTGAAAATATATGTTATAACAAATCTAATAAGGCATCACATGATAATATTCTTAATTATACACCAATTCAGTTTATGGTCAAAGTTAAACAATTTTAACTAAATTAATACGCATATAAATCTCCGAGGTATGCATTCTTAAACAGAGTATGTGTGATCGTGCATTATTAAATTTGATTGTGATTATTCAATAAAATTTTAAACATAGAAATAATAATATTGATATATATATATATACATACATGTGTGTATATATATTGAAATCAATCATTCAAAGATATTTGGAAAAACACCCAACGACGATTAAAGTGAAATTGACATCCAACCTAACTAGTATCTAGCAAAACTAACATATTGCAAGAATATCTAAATTATTTGTCAATCAGACTGATTGTCTGTAGGGGTGGGCGTTGGTTCAGTTTAATCGGTTTTTTGTTTATTCGGTTTGGGTTATTCGATTTTGCCCCTAAAAAGCCCAAAACTGACCCGAATTATCCGAACCAAATTCAAAATTTGGTTTTGGTTTGAAACCGAATTCAACCTGAATAAATTGAATAAATTGTAATTTTTTTTAAAAAATAATAACTAAAATAGTAAAACTTAATTTAAAAATAAATAAAAATATGTAATCTACATCATCATAATCAAGTTTTCAAAATAAAAATCCAACATGTACAATACAAATTCAACCATAACAAGTTCAACATTACATTTAAGATTAAGGAGAAATAGTCCGTTTTAATATTCATCTTCAAATCCTTCACATTTCAAGCTTTCAAGTACTCCACATTCACATTCTCATTCACCTTCAAACACTTCGCAAATTTACTTAGGGTAACTTGTGTTATTTACTTATTTCCCCAAATTTACTTAGAGTTTAGAGTTTGGGGATAATTTTTTAAATAGAAAGAATGGTCCTCCAACTTAAATTTATTTATAAATTTAATTTTTTTGTTTTAAAATTTAATTATTATATATATTTAATTAATTACAGTTCGGTATTCAGTTCAAGTTTTAATATCCAAAACTGATCCAAAAATCATATTCAGAATTTGGTTTATTCAATTCGGATATCCGAAAACCGTACATTAAATTTGGTTTGGGTTATTCGAATTTGAATAATTCAATTTTCGGTTCAATTTTTGGGTTTTACCCACTCTAACCGTCTGTACTATTACAAATTAGAAATCTAATAAAAACTTTAACATAATATAACATATAGTCCCTCCGCCCCGTTTGGAATTGTTGATTTTGTTTTGGCTCAATCTTTAAGAAAAGCTGAGTTGGCACTTCATTAATGGGGGTATATGTGGTATTTTCGGTCCTGGGTCTCAGC
>JAULKM010090603.1:0-11250 GCA_032355605.1 Rubia tinctorum
TGTATGCATGAACCCTTAGGAATATCCCTCTTCTCTGTGGACGACCCCGACTTTCCAAACTATCTACTTAGTTGTATTTATTAAGCATATTGGGCTTATAAATTGTATCTTTGAGAGGTACGACGACGACCTCCCAGTCACCTAGTATCTAATAAAAATCTAATAAAAATATTTCATTGGAAATATTCTAGCATATATCTTAATGAAATCTTATATGTTATTTAACAAATATTAACTATACAAAAATTTTAGTGAACTTTATATAGATATAGATAAATGTGCAAATATTTATTTCTATGATGATAAATTTAAGACAAAGTCTTGTATAAGACCGCCTCACAGCTGGACCAGGGATTAAATTACAAAGAATTCAGCATAGATTTCAAATTGAAGTTTTAAAAGATCAGGAGCTGGATGTGAAATTTTGTTAGTTTATATTTAATTCCAGTTATAAATATATATCTTTCATCTTATTCTCTCTCCTCTCCCTCCCGTCTTCTGCAATTGTGCTCTCCATTTATCTTCGAGCTCCATTGCAACCGCACACATCCGTTCCCTTCCTTCGATTTTACCACTTTTTTTCTCCATTTTTCTTCCATATTTCTTGCGCATAGTGATTCGCGATGAACTCAGGAGAGTTGCGCTTCATTTTTCGGAAATTTTTCCAGTTTTAGTTTTGATTTCCGGTGATCCAACACAATTCAACCTTTGTTTTGTGTTTATCTTCGAAGGTAATGTCTCCGCTTTGATTTTTTATGAATGCTTTGTTCCCTTCCTCCAATTTTACCACTTTTTTCTCCATTTTTCTTACGCATAGTGATTCACGATGAACGCTGGGAAGTAGCACTTCATTTTCCAATTTTTTCCAGTTTGAGCTTTGATTTACGGTGGTCTAACACAATTAAACCCTCATTTTATGTTTATCATCGAAGGTAATGTCTTCGCTATGATTTTTATGCTTATTTTGTTTTTTTTGGATTCTTGTTTAATTTTTTTTCATGTGATTTTCTAGGGTTTGTGTAGGTTATATTGAGTATTATTATATTTATTTATTAGTTTTTGTTCATTATGTAGTTCAATCGTGTTTTATTGTATGTTTTAGGGTTTATGTTGTTCAATGAGTTAATATTCGTGGATTCTCTGTTTTTTGTGTTTGGTGATTTGTACTTACAAATTTGTGCTAATTTTTGTGTCGTTGCTGCTGTTTCTTAGATGTCTAAGATGACTTGTCTCAGTGTTGCTGCAATGAAGAAGGACGGAGGATTTTTTTAAGTTTTATTATTTTTCAACGGTGATTTTTTTAAATACTATTATTGATGTTTCTTGTTTGATGTTTGATGTTTGATGTTTGATGTTTGATGTTTGATGTTTGATGTTTGATGTTTAGATTTTAAGTATTGCTATCTGTGTTGGTGTGATATTTTAATTCCAGTGTTTGATGCTTGTGGTGTTTCCATGCTTACATGTGCAATTGATGTTCAATTTTGATTGTGTGTGACATCTTAGGATTTTGTTACGATTTGTGCTAATTTTTATGTTGTTGTTGTCATTTCTTAGATGTCTAAGAACATTTGTCCATTGTTGCTACAATCAAGAAGTAAGGAGTATCTGTAACTTTAATTATTTTTCAGATATTATGTTTTAGATACTGTTGTTGATGTTGATGTTTATGGTTTTATGTTTCATGTTTAATCTCTAAGTATTGTTATCTGTGTTGGTGTGATGTTTTAATTTCAGTGTTCGATACTTGTGGTGTTTTCATGCTTAAGTGTGCAATTGATGTTCAGTTTTGTTATTTTTTTTATTGTGTGTGATATCTTGGGATTTTGTTACGATTTGTGCTAATTTTAGTGTTGTTCTTGCTATTTCTTAGATGTCTAAGAATACTTGCCCACTTATACTGTAATGAAGAAGGACGTAAGAACTGTAAGTTTTTTTCCAACTGTGATATTTTAGATGTTGTTGATGTTTCTGCATCTATCTTTGATCCTTCAAGTTTAAACTCTAAGAATTTTTATGTGTGTTGGTGTAATGTTTTTAATTTCAGTGTTTGATACTTGTGGTGTTTTCATGTTTAAGTATACAACTGACGTTTAGTTTTTTAGTTTTGATATTTTAGTGTGTTGTTGATGCTTTTATATTTTGAGATTGTTTTTTTAATACTGTATGTGATGTTTCTCAATGTAACTGACAGTGATGTTATGTGTGCTATTGGGATATTGTAATTACGGACATTGATTTTTTATTATTATTGTATATGATGTTTTTTTATTATTTCACATGAATACTTTCCAAGTCAGAACTCTACGATCCCATTGATGAGTTAATAAAAAATGGTATGAGGAATCATGCTCCTGTAAGTGTTACCTTGAACAGAGAATCGTAGTCGACCTGTGATCTGTGTGTTGACGCAGTATGAGAGTCATCCTTTTAAAAACTAGTAGGAGAAGGCAAGTCTGTGAAAAAGCCAGCGGCGAAGGGAAACAAGTCGGGGAAAAATAGAATTTGATTGTTTAGGACGTATTGTTTGACATTGATTTTTCAGTTATGATGGTTGATTGTTAGTGTTGAGGCGCTTGATTGTTATTGATGTTTTAGCTTGATTTGATTTTTTTCAATTTTTATGTTAGCGATTTTTTAGAACATTTGAACCCTTTTGTAATTAATGATGTTTGATGGTTATAGTTATGGTTATGGTGATTGACATTTTTATATGCTATCGTAAAACTTCAAAATAAAGTTTGCCACTTTATATGCTAATTTTATATGTATGTTTTGTTCTGGTAATGATTCTTTGATTTCCTTCGATTTTGAGTTGTCAGTGTATGGTATTTTATGTTTTGTTAATCTGTAATATACATATTCATCTGTAAATTATCATGTAAAAAAATAACATCAGTGGATAGAAGTGTAACGTCAAAATAGTTTTTTCAGATGCAACAACCATGGAATGTATACTTTCAACACTAGTTTGAGATTTTTTTACTATATTAATTTTGAATTTTTAACTAATTTTTTTTATTGATGTTAACTTTTCAGCATGTCTTTTTTAAAAATTGGTATTGATGTTTATGAATTTTGGAAATTATATTTTTATTTGATGTAGTATTGATCTTTCAATAGTGTGAATTGATCATTTAAAATTTTAATATTGATGTTTATAATGTTTTCATTTGATGTTTGATTATATTTATTTGATGTTTAATTATTTAAAATTCCATGTATAATTTTTAGTATATTTATATTATGTTTGACTATTTTGATGTTTGTCTTTAATTTTTTTCATTTGATTTTTAGTTATTTGATTTTGATGTTTGACTATTTTAGTTTGATATCTATTTTAGTATATTATTAAATTTTGATGATGTAGAGTTTTTATTTGATGAAAATTATTTTTAAATTGATATGTTATTAGTTGGATGTGAATTAGATCATTAAGGCCCAATATCAGCTCAATAAATATAAATTGCCCAATGGTTGACTCAAATTTGACCCAACCCTCCCAATTCTTCCTCCCACCCGACCCTCTGGAGTTGGCCATCGGTAACCATATATTCCTACCGGCGAAGATGTCGGCACAACTTCCTCGTAAATCCCTGGCCTTTGACAAAGACGAAAACCTCGACGAAGACGCCGACTAACCAAATAATGAATCCCTAGCCTCTAACGCAATTTGAAGTCGGAAGCCCGTAGCAAACCCACGAATCAGAGTTAGAGAACTTTATAGACTGAGATTTGGAGTTTACTCACCATCACCAGCTGCGATTTGAAGCTAGAGAAACAAGCGCAATGGCAAACTAGGGTTTCGAGGTTTTCAATTCATTTATGTGAATCTCTAAAATTTCCATGAAGACGATGCGACGGCGGAGAAAGCGAGGAGACGCCGAGGCGATGACAGAGAAGGCGAGGAGATGGCGCGGTGGAAATGGCGGAGAGGTGAGGCGGCCGCGACGGAGAAGGCGAGAAGAAGGAGAAATACACGTTTTGTGTTTCTTTTTGCTTATTTGCTGCGTGGTCCCTCTATTTTTTCACTCTTTACATTTTTTACCCCCAAGTCCAAAATATTTTGAATTCTGCCCCCGAATTTGGTTTGCCCTTTTGCTATTTTCCCTCTAGTTCTTGGTCTCACCATGAGACAGACTCTAAATTTAATATTCTAAAAATTGAATATGTAAAGAGTCCTTTATTTATTTATTTTTAGTTTATTTATTAATTTGATTGTTAATTATGAATTTTATATTGTACTTGCAATTTCAAAGTCTTGATTATGTTATGGAATATATGCATATGTATAGAGAGAGTAAAAGTCAAATATTATAGGTGCAGTTACTAACTGCACTTTTACTATTTGACAGTCAACACTGTCAAACTTTAATCAAATATTTGAATAGATATATAAACAATAATAGTATCATACCTGACATTGTTGGATTTGTCGTAAAAAGTAGTTTCTAAATATTGACTTTTTATTTTTGGTTATTATATGTAGTTAAACATATTAATGGTTAAAAATATTTCTTGAAGAACGTGAAAAAGATTATATGCAGCTTGGTTTGAGACTGAGGGAGTGTGTGTGTGTGTATATATATATATATATATATATATTACTTTGTCATTATCAATAATACCCCCAAATGTCGGACTCTGGTTCCGCCACTGGGTGAAGGGAATAAAATTAAGTATGGGCTCTGGGCCAAAAAAAAAATGAGTACGTTACAAGCTAGAACGGCCTTTAAAATATAAATGTGACCTGGATAGCACTTCCGAGCTTGGGAAGTGCTTCCGGACATTAATTAAATGTGGAACCGCCTTTAATATATCGCCGATTTGCCATTAAAGGTAAAACCACCTTTAAAATGAAAAACGTGACATGGGAGGCACTTCCAAACTCGGAACCCCTTCCGAACCTGCCTTATAACAATAGAGTTTTCTCTACTAGTGTTAGTGCAATTTGAAAATTTTATTTTGATATCTTCTAATTTGTAGTTTAAACATTGATGTTTTCATAACTTATGAAAATATCATCTTTCAAGAGACGGACTCTTATTTCTTTTCTTTGGTGAGATAAATCCTCAGACAGGTTATTTAGGAATTTTGAGAAATAATTTATGGGAAAAACTCGTATGATACTGTTTTATAATAACTATACTGAGGTGAGGGAAGTCCTTTAAGAAACGCGTGATAGGCCTTGAGGGTAGCGTAGGTTTGATTGATAAGGATCCCGTGAGTGTGTCGGAGCATGAGGAGGCCCTGACAGGTGCCCCTGAAGTTACGTTCGAATGCCAAACTTACCCTGGCCAATAGTAGGCGAAATCTGTTACTACTATAATTTTCCGCCGGGTAAATCTGTCATTATAGGCACCGTCTTGACTGTGCCCTTTTCTTTCCCTTTCCAGACGTGCTTAACAGTTCATTACAATGTCATTATTTGCAAGATCTCTTTAAACTGTATGTCATCAGTGCTTAGCTTTACAAGTAGAGCATCCTTTGTGAACAAGAGCCTCCATTTACATTTTTCTTTTTTGAAAATATGATAATAGTTGAAGAACTTCCCACACTTCCTCAACCATTCCGTTTGTCTTTCTCCAAAAAACACATACAGTTAGATTTTTGGTTGATTATCTTGTGTATTGAGACCTATTTTTCCTCCAATCCCCCCCTCTATTATTCAGGATCCACATGATAGTATGAAAGATCAACATGACTCTCCATAGTAGATCTGCTTCCGGCAGAGCTCATCAGACATTCCGACATGAGTGATAATATCCCTGGCGTACTTGACATAGCCAAGAAGAAGACCCGAATGAGTGGGTGAAACTTCCAAGCTAAGGAAGTAATAATTCTAATGAAGAGCACCCAAGTCCTCAATGGCCAACTCCCAATGTGTGCGGTAAATGAACTGACAAAGAAGAGTCGAATCGTTACCTGTGAGAATGATGTCATTGACATAAACCAACAAGTACAACAACGATGATCCCCGAGATAGAACAAATAGAGAAGTGTCAGCCGAGCTACACTGAAAACTTAGCTGAACCAAATAGGTGCTGAAACGCTGAAACTATGCCCAAGGGGCTTTCTTGAGACCATAAATGGCCTTCCCCAAGCGACATACATAATATGGGTGAACCAGGTCCTTACAGCCGACTGGTTGCGCCATATAAACTAGATAATTGAGCACGCCATTGAGAAAGGTGTTCTTGATAACTAGCTGATGAGGAGGCCAGGAGCACATAGTGGAAATAAAAAGAACTGTCTGAATGGTGGAGGCTTTGACCATGGGGCCGAATATGTGGTCAAAGTCAAAACCAGAGATCTGAGAAAAACCTTGCTCCACGATACGGGCCTTATGGCAATCAACCGTGCCATCGGGACAATACTTCAGTCGATAGACCCACTTGTAGCCAACAATGTTGACATCTGATGGTTGTGGAACCAAATCCCAGGTTTTATCTCCACAAAGAGCCGTTATCTCATCATCCATAGTTGAAACCCAAGCTGGATCTTGAAGAGCCGAACGATAATCCGTATTTTCTGTCTGAGCAAGTAAAGCAGTAAGAAGATCATGCAATGTCATAATAATCTATGTGCTAAATAGTACCAGTTACAGACCGAGTAGCCATCCAATGAGGACGAGGCCGAGATAGAGAGACCGGAGGAGTAGTCACGGCCAGTGAAGGGGCCGGTGAGGTGGTCAACAAACCGGATGGGCTGGCCGACAAACCAGGTGAGTTGATCGATGGCGAGATAGGCGGATCAGGATGTATCAGAGTGGTTACTGGATGGTCTGAATCGGTAGAGCAGATAGGACATGGTGTCGTAGTCAATGAGGACGATAACATCGATGAGCTAGGATGGTTGGCAACCAAAATGACAAGCTGAGCATGAGGAGATGCAACCGTGGAAGCTTCGAGAATATCAACTGATGCATCAGCGGGATCTAAAATTTAGAGACATCCAGAGAGAACGAAGATACCGAAGTAGAACCATCGGTATAAGGGAAGGAAATCTAGTCAAACCGAGCATTTCCGGTGACATATATCTTTTGAGCCGTAGGATCCAAACATCTATATACCTTGTACTGAGAGCTGTACCCAAGAAAGATACAGGGAAAACTGTGAGAAACAAGTTTGCGAGCTGCATATGGACAAAGATAAGGGTACACACGGCAACCAAATACATGAAAGTTCGTGGATATGGGAACCCGACCATTAATAACTTCATATGGTGATCGTCCACAAAGAACATGAGTGGTCAACCAATTTATGGTATAAACGACTACAACAGAGGTGTGTGGGCCAGTGGGAGAGAGGGGCATGAGAGTGGTATAACATAGACAAGCCAATTTCAACATTGTGGCGGTGTTTGCGCTCAGTCCGCCCATTCTGCTCAGGAGTATATGGGCAACAAATATGATGGTGAATGCCTTTTTTTTGAAAGTGAGAACGTAAGCGACCATTTACGAACTCAGTCCCCCATCACTCTGAAACACCTTTATCGCAAAAGCCTCAAATTGGTGATAAACATCCTAAAAATAAGATTTGCGATGCAATGGTTAAAATCACGGGAGTCTGGAATGATCATCAAGGAAGATAGCATAGTAGGAGAAACCATCAGCAGATAAAATAGGGGAGGGACCCCATAAGTCACAATGAACTAGATCAAGTACCCTAGCAACACGTTTATCATATGTATAAAAAGATAAACGCTTCCCTTTAGCCTTTTCACACACATCACAAATGGTAGGTTTAGGCAAAACCGATGAGATAGATAAAGATCCAGCGCAAACCAGAAATAGTGGAATCCGGAACATGAATAACTTTAGCATGCCATGTTTCAAAAGGCTCACTCAAGTTATTTGATTCCATAGTAGACAACAAAGCAGATGCACCATAATCTAAAACATAAAGTCCATGTTCACTATGGTCATGACCTAAAGTTTCACTAATGATTTTAGCCAAATAATAAATGAGCGATCATCACAGTAGAAAACACAGTTTAAATCCCAAGCTAATTTTCTATCTAAAGCAGAATTTCAGTGATATATGGCATAATAAGCACATCATAAAGAGACAGAGACTCGAAAATCCGAGAATCACCGACATGATTGATAGGGAGGTGTGAACGACTACCAACATAGATGCTAGAAAAACCATCATAAGGTGTCGCATGATCAATAACAGCAGGAGACTCTGTCATGTGTTTTGTGGCGCCAGAATCTACAATCCACTTGGAACCCCATTGCTTACATTTTGAGGTACCACCAAAGTGAGCCATAGTGTAAAATACACAATCTAATATGCGCTCAATGCACAAAGCAACTAAAGAGCAGCCTCAGATAACCAAGCGCGTGTAATCATACCCGCAAGTGTGTAAGACACATGGAACCACGCTTGAGTGAGAAGTCAATGTGACGTCTCACGCATATTGGACACGTACTAAAGGAAAAGCTATATCCCTGAAAGACACCGCCAAGGATTCGACCGCAAGAAGGAGATACCACCCTTTGCTGTTACTTGAAAGCGCCACCAAAGATATGACCGTTCACTTCTCACGAAACAACCAAAAAATTGAAGAACCAGGGAGAACTGCTACAACCAATAGAAATCGAGAATGACCGAGAGATGAGCGTCGGGAATAACTGTTGTGAGGAATAAAGGGTCGGCGATGAAAATAGGACGGTTGTCAAGACCTGAGAGCAGACCGGAAATAATGGTGGGAGAGCCGCTTCGGAAGGATGTTCGGAAGTTGATGGGAAGTTTTCGAAACTTGACTGGAAGTTCACAGGAATCAGGTGGCTGGTTGACCGGATTGCTTAAAAGAGAGGGAATTGACCGAACGAGAAAAATAATAATTCAGATTTAGGATTTAGAATTAGAATTTGCTCTGATACCATGTGAAAGAATGATTTCCCATAATAATAATATTATTGAGCATGACAAATATATAGAAGATTACATTGAAGAGTTAGAAGAGAAATAAAACTCTAAAACTACTCTTCTGAATGACTTAGTCTAACAGAAACTGATACAACTCCTGAGAGAGGTAGAGGTAAAAGGAACCATGGCACATATCCAGGTTGACTTTCGCCACGCCTATAGGCAGGAAAATATGGTGGCGCACTATGATGCACGGGGACGGGAACCGACTGAAGTTTCTGGTTGGGGACGGAAACGGGGACGGAAACGGCACGGGGACGTCCCGGAAACGTCCCCGGAACGCCGGAAACGGTCAGCCGTTTCCTCCCTATGTTTGACCCAGAATAGAAAACGATTTCTATACAAATTTGTATTCCGATTTCAACGATTCCGTTTCCTAAACTGATTTAAATTCCAAAAACCCTCTATATATATACTTACCAGATGCAAAACTTGTTTCTATCTTGATTTTGAACTTTGCATCTCCACCACCGTGCGATCATAATTCAGAGAGACCCGCCACTCGCCAGATCAGAGTATGTTTTCGCTTCCATTTTGCTGCTCTAGTGCTCCGTTTGTTTGTTGAGAGATTTGCACGAATGACCTTTGTTTTGCCCTGAAAGAATGGATTTGGAAATCTGTATTTTAATTTTACTTCATTGCTCTGTTTTTGAGTTTTACTGACATAGACTTTAAAGTCTTTACTTTACTGACATAAGCATGTTAAAGTGGACAAGATGTTTGTTGATGAATGATGACTTTGACTTCTTCTTTATTGACTTGAAGCAAATACACGTTTGTGGTGTGGTTTGTTTTTGTTAGTACTTTATTTGTTTATGACTTAACATGTTAAGTAAACTTGAATTGAAAGTTCTAATCTGATCAACCACTTAAAGAAGCAAGGAATGCTAATACTTTTTTTTTCAAACTAAAGAAACGTTTAAATTTTTTTTTGTGAAGATATAATTATCTTCATAACTTTTTTCTAACATATTTTTTAAAATATTATATATGATAGATTATGGAATCACAAAATCAAAGTGGAAGCGTTTCTTCTTCGGTGCCAACGGAAAGTGATTCTAATCCTCCTTTGTGGGATTATGTGACAAAGATAGAAAAAATTGGAAAAACGGGAGGAAGTTGGACATTTCAGTGTAATTTTTGTAATGAAACTCGATCTGGAAGTTATTCTAGGGTGAAGGCACATTTACTTCGATTGCCTGGACATGGCATCTCTGCTTGTAAAAAAGTGACTGCTAAAGATATGACAGAATTTCGAAGGTTGGAAGATCAGTTTGAAAGCAAAAAGAAGGATTTGGCACCTAAAGACGTTTCTTTGCCAAGTGGTTCTAGTCAATCCGCAATAGATTTTTCCTCCAAGAAAAGAAGAATAGAGTTGTCTCCGATTGCCAAATCACTAGATATTTCTTCTCGTGCTCAATTGGATCAAGAAATTGCAAGAATGTTTTACACTGGGGGATTGTCATTTAATTTGGCAAGGAATCCGTATTACTTGAGGTCCTATACTTTTGCTGCTAGCCATAACATAGCTGGATATGTGCCTCCCGGTTATAACAAGTTGCGGGCTACATTGCTTAAACAAGAAAAGAGTCATGTTGAGAGATTAATGCAACCATTAAAAGGAACTTGGAGAGAGAGGGGGTGACAATTGTGAGCGATGGTTGGAGTGATCCAACGAGGAAGCCACAGATAAATTTCATGGCTACTTCTGGAAAATGTCCTATGTTTCTTAAAAATACAAAAAAATTTGGTGAATATAAGGATAAATTTTTCATTGCAGATTTGATAAAGGAAGTGATTCTTGAGGTGGGTCATGAAAATGTGGTGCAAATTGTCATGGATAATGCAGCTAATTGTAAAGGGGCTGGTGAGATTATTGAGAGTATGTATCCTCACATTTATTGGACACCATGTGTTGTCCATACACATAATCTTACTTTGAAGAATATTTGTGCTCCGAAAAATACGAGAGGTAAAGAGGATACTTTTGAATTGTGCAAGTGGATTTTTGATGTTTATGAAGATGTTGTACAGATTAAGAACTTCATTATGAACCACAACATGAGGTTGGCCATTTTTAATTGGTTTTCTCCTCTTAAATTGCTTTCAGTTGCTGATACTCGTTTTGCCGCGGTTATTGTGATGCTTAAGAGGTTTAAACTTATTAGGCGGGGTCTTCAAGCAATGGTTATAAGTGATGAATGGGATTCATATAGAGAGGATGATATGCAAAAGATAAATTTTGTAAAGGATAGACTTGTGAATGATGATTGGTGGGATAAGGTGGATTATATCATTGATTTCACAAGACCTA
>JAULKM010090612.1:0-11250 GCA_032355605.1 Rubia tinctorum
ATATGCAACACTAAAAAACATGGAGGTATGGGTATTCATGATTCTGCTGTATGGAATAGAGCTGCTATGTTTAAGCATCTATGGGATGTGAAAAACAAAAAATGATGTGTTATGGGTGAAATGGATAGCTGAGTATTATATGAATGGGAAATCTTTAGATGAATGCTGCTATTCCTATACTCATAGTGGGCCTTGGAAAATGCTCATGAACTTGAAGCAGAATGATACTTATTCTGAGCTAGGCAATTGTACTAACAGAGATGGCAAACTGATATCTTCAAAAGTTCATGAAATCTTGAAGGGGAGAGAAGAAAATAAAAGTCTGGCTAAAGTGGTATGGAGTAGATACACTCAG
Organism: Rubia tinctorum; assembly: GCA_032355605.1. NCBI lineage: Eukaryota > Viridiplantae > Streptophyta > Magnoliopsida > Gentianales > Rubiaceae > Rubia > Rubia tinctorum. The sequence goes on from JAULKM010090612.1 coordinate 356, forward strand.
CCAAAACAAAAAAAAAACTTGTGGATGTTCATGAACAAGAAGCTGCCTACAAAAGCTAGGTTGCTTGATTTTGGGGTATTAGAATCGGATGATGGTTGTTGTTTCTGTGTAATGAGTGAAAATATGCAGCACTTGTTTGTTGGTTGTGCATACAACAAGGAAATGAAGGCAGAGTTAAAGCTCCCAAGGTCCAGAAGCATAAGAGAGATGAAGAAAATCCTGTTTTTGCTGGCTGGGAAGAAAAACAAGAAAAAGTTTGCTCGATTGGTAGCTGGTCTCTATAATTTGGGGCTAGAAAGAAATAGAAGGATATTTACAAGTGTTGAATTAAAGGTAGAGACTCTTGTGATTCAAGTTCTAAATGAGGGGAAATGGCTTAGTGGTTAAGAGTATAGGAAATTTTGATTATAATAGACTAAGAGTGATGGTTTAAACTTTGTATTGTTATGACTTGGTTTTAATAGAATTCATTATTACCAAAAAAAATCAGTCTCTAACATGACTGGACAATTGGGTATAAGAATTCGTTGTGAAAACGCACTTTTACTTCTTTTTAGCTTGATAATCCAGGCATTACTTGATCATCATAAAAATCAGTTCCAAGTTACATATCTAGTAAAAAGAGACTTGATAATAATAAAAGAGAAATTCAAAGTTCATATTCTGCATAGAGGTACTATAAGAATCACTAGTTTTTCTTTCATGTATTATTTATAGGATTCCTTGCACCATGATTAGTATGTACCACTATATGTACAAAATTTTCTCATATAGTTTTCAAAAGTTGAAGTTGTTCAATAGTTTCATTGGATTTATTACTTATGTTTTCATCGTGTCCAGCGTGCATTGAATTGTATTGCTAAGGGAATAGAAACCATAAAATTTTATGTACTGGGCCGTATAATTTATCAAAGGGAGCTCATTATTGGAGATTCTACAAAAGAACCACCTACAATAAGGATCAAACCACCTTTAAAATGAAGTGGGCCAAAATTGATAGGTTTCAATTTAGAATTTCCTACGAATGCGGCTTTTAAAAAAACAAGGGAACTACCTTTCATTGTTACCTTTAATAGAGACATATGCACTAGTGGGAAGAATATTTCAATCATCCAAAATCAATAAAATTAAGGATAACAATCAAACCAACCAAAGTAAAAATAATATCATAATTAATATTACTTGTACGTTTAATTATTGTGTGTTTACCGGGTGGCTAAATCACTTTATTGTACGCCCATCGTGCAATTGTGAACATTTTAGTTTGGTCTCTTTCTTCATTCGTTAGAATTTAGAAGTATCAGTTTCAATTTGTATTTAAAATTTCGGTTCAAAAAAATATATTTTAGATTTTTCACTTGAAATTATTCTCAAACATGAGTGGAGAATCGTATGTAAAAATTCATTGTGATCAAGCACTTTTTTACTTCTTCTTTTTAGCTTGAGAATCTAGGCATTAGTTGATCATCATAAGAATTAGCTCCAAGTTACATCTAGTGAAAAGAGACTAGATGATAACAAAAGAGAAATTCCACGTTCACATTCTGCATAAAGGTATTGTAAGCAACACTGGTTTTCCGTTTCAGCATTATTTATAGGATTCCTTGCATCATGATTAGTATGTACCTCTATAAGTACAAAGTTTTCTCATATAGTCTTCAAAAGTTGAAGTTCTTCTGTAGCATCACAAGATTATTTACTTATATTTTCATCGTTTTCAGTATCCATTGAATTGTATTATTAAGGGAAGAGAAACCCTAAAATTTTTAAGCATTGAGTCATATAATTTAACAAGGGGAGCTCATTAAAGGCGGTGCTACAATTAAACAGCCTATAATAAGAATCAGACCGGTTTTAAAATGAAGTGGGCCAAAATTAATCAGTTCCAATTCAGAATCACCAACAAAGGTGATTCATAAAAAAAATAAGGGAACTGCCTTTGATTGGCACCTTTAATAGAGACATCTACAGTAGTGGTAGAGATATTTCAATCATCCAAAATTAATAACATTCAGGATATGAAATCAATCTACTGATGTGAACATAACATCATAATTAATATTACTTATATGTTTAATTATTATGCATTCACCGGGTGGCAACATCACTTTATTGTGCCCTCATCGTGCGATTGTGAACATTTTAGTTTGATCTCTTTCTTCATTCATTAGAATTTATAAGTATCGGCTTAAATTTGGATTTCAAATTTTGGTTCAAAAAATATTATTATTTGTATTTTTCACTCGAAATCAGTCTCAAACATGACTAGAGAATTGGATATAGGAATTCATTATGATCAGCACTATTCTACTTCTTCTTTTTAGCTTGAGAATCCAAGCATTAGTTGATCGTCATAAGAATCAGTTCCAAGTTAAATATCTAGTAAAAATAGACTTGATGATGAGAAAAGAGAAATTTCATGTTCACATTCTACATAAAGGTACTATAAGCAACACTAGTTTTTATTTTTTCCATTATTTATAGGATTCCATGCATCATGATTAGTATGTAACTCTATAAGTACAAAATTTTCTCATATAGTTTTAAAATTTTGAAGTTGTTCAATAGTATCAGAGAATTATTACATATGTTTTCATCATGTTCAGCATGCATTGAATTATATTTTTAAGGGAAGAGAAACCTAAAATTTTATGTATATAATATAATTGAATAGAGGGAGTTCATTATAGGTGGTTCTACAAAAGAACCACATGTAATAAGGATCAGACCGCCTTTAAAATGAAGCGGGCCAATATTGATCATTTCCAATTTGGAATCACCTACAAAGGTGATTCTTTTTTTAAAAAACAAGGGAACTTGTAAAATATGAACGTGTGTGTTATTAATGATACAAGGATACAATATATATATAGACAGACACAAACAGAATCACAAACGGAAAAGGATTCTATTTATGGTACAACTATATCACAAAATATATCTACACTCCTCCTCAAGTCGGAGCATGAGGATCCCAAATGTTCAACTTGCCCAGTAAACTCTGAAATGACTGTTTTCCAAGTGCCTTAGTAAACAAATTAGCAGGTTGACTGGAAGTACCAATACTATAAGTAACAACTTCACCAGACTGAATCAAGTCACGAATAAAATGACAGTCAATCTCAATGTTCTTAGTCCTCTCATGAAACACTAGATTGGCTGCAATATGAAGGGCTTCTTGACTATCATAATATAAATGCATCGGAGTAGGATGAGCGATACCCAAATAGCGTAGAGAGGCCTTAAGATATAATAACTCACAACAAGCAACATGCATGGCTATGTATTATGTTTTAGCCAAAGAACGAGAAAGAGTCAGTCGTTTCTTCGTTTTCTATGAAATCGGAGATTCTCCAATCATCACAAAATAACCAGTCAAAGAGCAACGAGTGATCGAACAAGCTGCCTTATCTGAATCACAAAATGCAATAAGCTGAAGAGAACTCTTAGCCAACAGAAACAAACCTTAACTAGGATGACTCTTCAAATAAAGCAGAACTCGCAAAGATGTGTGCCAGTGGGCGAGTGATGATGAGATAAATGAGCTTCCCAACCAGTCTGCGATACTATGCAGAATCCTGAAACAAAAACCATCATCTCGTGCCAAATTGTGTTGTTGATCCATGGGAAAATCTGTGGGTTTATCTGCCAATAACCCAGTATCAGACAAAATGTATAAAGCATATTTCAGTTGACACAGAAAGATCCCATCAGGCCGACGAGCTATCTCAATGCATAAGAAATACTTCAGGGCACCGAGATCCTTCATATGGAAACAAGAGCAGAAACATTTCTTGAAGTTGTTCATCATCTCCGGAGAGGAACCAGCAACAATAAGATCATCAATATAAACCAAAACATGTAGAGAAACACCATCCTTCAAGTAAGAAAATAAGGAGTAATCTGCCTTACTTTGGACAAACCCAAAGAGGCGAAGAACTGCAGCAAGTTTAACAAACCAATTACGCGGAGCCTGTCGTAAACCATGAATGGATTTGCGAAGCTTGCAAACTAATCTGGGCGCCAAAAGTGTATAGCTTAGAGGCGGATGCATGTACACCTCCTCCTCAAGATCACCGTGCAAAAATGCATTGTTAACATCCATCTGCTGAAGATCTCAACCACGAATAGCAGCAACATCCAAGAAAATATGATCAGAGCTCATCTTGGAGACATGAGAAAATGTTTCAGTAAAATAAGTCCCCTAAATCTGGCGATTACCAAGAATAACTAAACGAGCTTTATGTCGCTCAATAGAACCATCAGACTTAAACTTAGTCTGATAAACCCACTTACAGCCAATCGCTTTCTTGTCGGGAGGAAGAGAAGCAAGAACCCGAGTATTATTCTGCTCGAGTGCATCAACATCGTCGAACATAGCCGCAAGCCAATGTTCATGGCGATAAGTATTAGTAAAAGTAACCGGATCAGTGGCATCTGTAACTGCAGCTAAAAATCTAGAATGTGAAACCGAAAAATTATTACAAGAGATATAATCAGCAATAGGGTAACAAGTACCTGAAGACAGTGAAGTGGATGACACAAGTGTAGTAGAGGGGGGTTTAATGGAGTGAGTAGCAGCACAGATATAATACTTCAATTTAACCGGATGCTGACAAAGACAAGTGTTGGGAGGACAAACTGGCTGACTACATTCAGGCAGAAAGATCATCGGCTCAGAGGGCCGCGGTCATACGACGTATGGAGCTGGCTGTGGAGAGGCAGATGCCTAGGCAGTGAGCTCGGCTGGAGGCTTCCGCTGATCAGGCAATGCCGCCGCCGGCTGGCGTGACTCGGCAATGGGCGGCTGGAGCTTGGGATGAGCCAGTCGTGGACCATTCACAGTTGGCTGAGTCGATAAATGAGCTGGCCACGAAGGATCATGAATTGGAGGCTCCAACGGGTCAAATGGTGCAGGATTGGAATCATAAAAATGACAGCTTACTGAGATGGCAGTGGATCAGCAGATGGCATCTTTACAAAAACTGGTGTAAAGGGAAACAATTCTCATAAAATATCACATCCCGGCTGTCAAACATGATTCGAGAATCCAAGTCATAAACACACCAAGATTTCTTGCAAAGAGGATAGACAAGAAAGACGCACTTCCAACTTCTAGAGGCAAACTTATCACGCGGCCGTGGAGCTGAGAGGCAAAGCATAGACAACCTAACATATGGAGATGGATGTAATCTACTGGCCGACCGTACAGGATCTGATGAGCCAAACGGCCATCTAAAATAGGTGTTGATGTATGATTGATGAGTAAGCCGTTATAAGAATGCATTATCCCCAAAAGTCGATAGGCAAATGAGCTTGAAAACTAAGAGCACGAGCAACATTTAGAATATGTCTATGCTTCCGTTCCACTCGCCCTTTTGTTTGTGGTGTGTAAACAGTGGAAGTGAACTCCTTTCTCCAAAAATAATCATCTGAGAGGCATGAATTCAGTTCCGTTGTCTACACAAACCCGCTGAATGGGACGATGGAACTGTGTCTGAACAAGTGCTAAAAATTCCTTCATTTTCAAAGGGACTTGAGTCTTAGAAACTAATAAATAAACCAAAACAACTCGGGAATAATCATCAACTATGGTTAAAAATAAAAATGATCCAGTAGAAGAAGGTGAACTATAAGGGCCCCAAACATCACAATGTATGAGTTCAAACAAATGACTAGTCTTAACAAAACTAATAGGGAAACTGTTTCTAGACTGCTTTGTTCGATGACAGACTGAGCAGGGAACAGTTTTATTAAAATCACTAGTAGGAAAAGAAATAGCAGAGATAGAAGACAACACCGATGAGTACGGATGCCCAAAACGCTGATGTCATAAAGCAGACGAAGACACTAATGCAGCAGCGGACAAGGACAGCTGTGTAGACTATTAAAAGCTCCCAATCTGCGCAACCAATAAACCCCTCCTCATTGTTCACCCGTGCCAATCACTGTCCACGTGCTGATATCCTACAATACACATAATTTTCCGGAAAGCAAAACTAGACATTTTAAAGTAGCAGTTAACTTGGCAAACGAAAGAAAATTGCATCATAATGCCGGAATAAAGAGAACATGAGTCACAACGATGCCACCAAAATGAATCTTTCCATGTTCAACAGAAGTAGAAATAGAACCATCAGGTAGAATGACATTCACATTTTCAATATGCTCAACATCATAAAGAAGATCCTTGTCGCCGATCATATGATACGAAGCACCGATATCAAGAATCCAAGGTAAAGCAGTCTTACTAGACATATTGTCAGAAGGATTAAACTTAGAGAACATGTTCAAAACCATACTCCATTGCTCCTTGGAAAAATCTAGGCCGAAGGCGAATCGGTCAGAATCTGAGATGACGGCATTAGCGGCACCCGCAGGTGGAGTGGCGGATGCCGCAGGCTGGGTAGCTCTGGCGAATGACACACCTTGGAAGGCATGGGTCCTGGGTTTTGAGGCAGTGTTTGGGCCTGATGCAGGTGGACGATTCTCAGTGAACCAATCTGGGTTACCAATAATGTTGAAGCAAGTAGTAATATCAAGACCCTTTCAGCCACAATGTGTGCAGTGAAGGTTCCGACAATCAATGGCGGTGGCTGAGGAGTTTCCCGGAGTTGCGGCGATAGTCTTCGAAGTGGAGGTCTGTGTCTGACGACGTGCAGCAAAGGCTATAGTTTCTACCAAAGTGACAGAATCACAGGCTGAGATGACACTCTTCTGACGCTCCTCCTGAGCGACAAGGTAGTACACCTTGTAGAGTGAAGGCAATGGATCTTGAGCAAGAATGTAGGAACAAATAATGGTATAACCATCATCCAGACCGATGAGAAATTGATGAACCATCTCCCTCTCACGTTCAATCTGAACGATAGCTGCATCTGGGCATGAAACACAAGTGCGTGGATGCATGTAAGGAAGCATGTCATTCCACAATTTCTTGGAACGACCAAAGTAGACATTGACAGCCTGACCATTCTGACGACAATTGTAAATATCCGCACATATCTGACACATACGTGGGTCATTCCCAACTGAGAAGTGCTGATGCAGATCATCCCAAAGTTCCTTAACCGAATCATAATAAGTAATAGCAGAACGAACTGATCGATCTAGCGTCTGAACAATCTAACCAATGAGCATAGAATTCAAACTACTGCAACCATTAGCAAAAGGTTCACCAGGTAAACGCTTGGTAAAAGACCCATCAAGAAAACCAAGCTTACGTCTAGAATTAAAGGCATTGCAAATAGAAGTACTCCCGTCATTATAATTATGACCCTTCAAAACCACATAAGTAATAAGAAGACCTGTGTGATTAGAAAGATGAACATAGTCCGGATGCGAGGGAGGCAAAGCTGCTAAATCTCCGGCATAGCGCCAAAGACCATGGGTGGCCGAGTCGTCACCGCCGAGAAGCAGTTGGCGGAGAGAACGACGAAGAGCGGCGACGGCATCAAGCTGCGGTGGATCTTTCGGCGGCAGAGACAATTGGAGCGGCGGGATTCTCGGTTTCAGCATTAGAATTTTCAATAAAACCCTGATTTTTGGGATCTATTGGGGCAGCGGTTGACAGGAGCAGTGGCGCATGGAGAGGACTCTATCAGGTCGCGGTGGCGCGTGCTGGACAGACTTGGAGGGAACACTCAGCGGCGACTTGCTGAAGGTGAACAGACGTGCTGCACGGAACGAGCAGCGGCGGCACTATCTTCACGGCGGCGGCGGCGCCGACGGTGGCGGTGACACTCACGGCGGCGGCAGACGATGAAGATGAGGCGGCAGCGGCTGCTTCTTTGTTTTAGATGGTGAATTTTTTTAGCGTTCTTAGGTTTTAGTCTCTGATACCAGGTAAAATATGAACGTGAGTTTTATTAATGACACAAGGGTACAATACATATACACAGTCAGAGACAGAATCACAAAAGGAAAAAGATTCTATCTATGGTACAACTATATCACAAAATATCTCTACATAATAGAAAGGTAAAAGATTTGAGTTGCAATATTAAAATTTTATTATGCAACGTGCAGTAGTTATAAGTTTATGACCCAATTAATGTAACCCTTTGTCTTCATTTCTTATAATTTGCAATTTAAATTTATTTTTTTTCATAATTTATGAAAAACGTCTTTCAAGAGACGGAGTCGTTTTTAATAATGACACCTCCTTTTTAAAAATAAAAATAAAATTAATTTACTTTTTACTCTGCTAATACAATTTTTTTCATTCTTTTGTTTAAAAAACAATTTAATATGATGCTAATATTTAGATATTGGAGGGAGTATGATGGTATCCCTATCCCATAGATATATTTCCTCTATCCTATAGCCTTTTTAAATAAAAGTGGAATGCACTCGTATTACTAGGGAGTTGAGTGCAAATAAGTGATAGAAGGAGAGAGAATTTGTATTGTATGTATTTGGTTTACCCAAAGTTTTTTTATGCAGTCTAAACTAGGGTTTATTGTATATTTATAAAGAGTTTCATTTTGAGATGAGATTTTTTCTCCGAAATATACTAATAAATTTAGGGACATACTATGTAATTATCAAAATGATATAAATATCCCAAAAATATCATATTTTTCCATTTTCTTTTTCCAATTGGAATTATCCTCATCCGATCGGAAATATGTAACAACTAATAACCACCACAGTTCCGCTGGTAACCGCCCGCCACAATTTTTCCGCGAACCGCCACAGCTTCGCCGTATCTTTGCCCCTGCATTTTTTCTTCCTCACCCTGCAAGATCATTGCGACGCCTTGCCACTTCTCCGCTGCTCTGCGCCACTACCGCTCTGCATCATCGGCGAGATCGTCGGCCACCGGCGGCGGAAGCTCTGAACTCATCTTCATTAACAAACTCTGCGCCACCTTCTTCATCAACGCTGCTGCAGTCAAAGTCTATCGGAGTTCATGAATCAGCCGAGCTTGTTGATTGCAGAGTCGTCGCGGCAGTTGATTGCATAGTCATCGAGGCAGAGCTAGGGTTTCGGCGCATCGGCATTGCGGCGGAGGCATGGCACCAAAGTTTTATGCTCTGCGATCGATGATTCAACGGAGGAATTGATGTATTTGATGGAATTTGGTGCAAAACGTCGGAGAACCAGCTCATGAGTAAGATCCACGCGCTACGTGGAGATGAAGCTCGCGCGTGCAAGCACGCCCGACCAGCAGACGACGACGTTGACAACTGTGGCGGCAGGACTGAGGTTTTGCTTCCGAGAGGTGAGTTTAATTTTATGTTTTGTTTTTTTCAAAGAGATATACTGAGGTTTAGTATTATTTTACTGAGCATACAAATATTAAATGTTCTCTGGTCTAGTGGTTAGTACTTCTTATCTGAGGTCAGAGGTCAAGGGTTCGAAACCCACCGGGACCTTTATTTTGATAAAATTATGTTCTTAAGGTATATGTTGAGCTTAATATTATTTGATTGAGTGTATTTTCAGTAATGTAATGTGTCTTTGGTGTTGTGGCTATTACTCTTAACAATGTGGTTGGCAACATGAGTTCAATTCCACAAACAATTTTTTTAAAACAAAAATTATACTCTTGAGGTACTGTAGTTTTTTGTTGATGTTTGCAGTTTTTTCCTCTTGTGTTGATGTTTTTCATTATTCGGGTGAGGTTTAGTTCATATGAATTGATGTTTTTGTAGTTTTTTGGGTGATATGAATTAATATTTGTAGATTTTTTTATTTTCTCATGTTGATGTTTTTCATTTTTTGGCTGAGGTTTAGGTGATAAGAGTTGATGTTCTTCATTTTCTAATGAGGTTTAGGTGTTAAGAGTTGATTTTTTTAGTTTTTGGGTGATACAGGTTGACATTTGCAGTTTTTTTAAAATACAATTATTTTATGTTTTTAGAGTGAATAATTTATACTCTTGAGGTACTGTCACATTTTTATATTTTAAGTTTTTTTCTCTCATGTTGATGTTTTTCATTTTCTCGATGAGTTTTGGAATGATGGTCATCTCATTCGGAAGTTTATTGATCGGGTTAATCAGGAATTCAAGATTACCAATCTTGGCACTTTATAATATTTTTTGGGTTTAGTTGTTCGTACTTTCGATGGCTTATTCCTTGGTCAGTCCAAACATGCCAAGGTTATTTTATTGCGTGCCGAAATGCAGGATTCGGCGCATGTTGCTAAACCATTTGTTGCATTTTTGCAGCTTTCCAGTTCTTTCGACAAGCCATTCGAAAATCCCACACTTTATCACTTTTTGGTTGGTGCACTACATTATTTGTCGATTACACGTCCCAACTTGTCTTATTCTGTGAACACGGTCAGTCAGTATATGCAGGCTCCTACTGATAGTCATTACCAGGCTGTTACTCGAATTATGCGCTACATACTTGGTACTCTCCACCATGGCCTTCAATTTCGCCCACATTCGTCCACTTTACCATCTTTGGGTTATTTTTATGAAGATTGGGCTTGTTGCATTGAGACTCGTAAGTCTATTTATGGTTATGCCATTTTTCTTGGTGGTAACCTGGTTCCATGGAGTGATAAGAAACAACCTAATGTCTATCGTTCTAGTTCAGAATCAGAATACCAGGCTTTGGCCAATATTGCTGTGGAACTAGTTCGGTTGATGAATTTACTTTGGGATTTACGTGTATCGACTCGTGTGCCTCCTATTTTATTGTGTATAATAATAGTGTTCTCTTTCTTGCTCAGAATCTGACTTCGCATAAAAGAGCCAAACCCATTGATATTGACTATCATTTTGTGCGTGAGATGGTGTCTTCTGGAAAACTATAGGTTGCTCATATTTCTACGGATTTGCAGCTTGTTGAAATCTTTACAAAGGGGTTATCTCATCCCCAATTTGAGTTCTTACATTCCTAGCTTTGTGTTGCGACCAGTCCTACGCTTCGGTTGAG
>JAULKM010090621.1:0-11249 GCA_032355605.1 Rubia tinctorum
TATACCCTCTTTCAATCATTATTGGGATAGCAAATGCCCTTATGATGGTATGAAATCAATCATTCTGTTTTTGAGATATAGTCTTAATTTACATGAGCACATGAATTGATGTTTCTGGTGTTTAATTTGTCACATTTATTAGCAATGTTCACCATGGAAACTTGTATTAGCAATGTTTAATCTGTCACTTTAAGTTCACCATTCATTAGCAATGTTCACCATTCCTTTTGTGCCGGTTTGGTTTGGTGTGGTGTGGTTTTATTTCATCAAGGTGATAGTAAAAGTGAGATGCGTATTGACTTTTAAAATTATACGTAAGGTGCTAAAGTTACTTTTTAAAAAAATGCTAGTTTTAGTTGATTGAAAGCAGTGTACAAACTTGCTTGCGATGGAAATTTGCAAAATTACCTTCCTTTCAAAACTACTACTGTTCCCCTATATCTGGAAAAGAATTTATATCCTGTTGAGGCTAATTAGTGCTAAGTAGTCCAACCACCCACCCACCCTCCTGATTGGAAATGTGTGATTTTTGCAGTATGGGCCGATCGTTGATATTGATCTGAAAGCTCCTCCAAGGCCACCTGGTTTAACTTTTGTGGAGGTGAGTTTCTTGCTGACGTTGAGGATCTGCTTTGTCACTTTTTGGTTATAATCACTTGATTATAGGTATATGCAAAACTTATGAGCAGCTGGTCTTGTCAATGTTTATTGGTGTTTATTAGTTTTGTTTGTGCTTTATAAGCTTACATGTTTCAAGCAAAGGAAGTGTTATCTATTACCTATCTAAGTAGGACCCGGAATTGCTTTTGAAAGGGTTTTCATCTCTGAACTCTGAATGTTATTGTATCTCTAAATGGCTTGCTATTAAATTTTGAGATAGGCAAGCTGTAAGTACTTATGTTGATGTAAAATATGTTATGTTTTTCCGAATTGTGCTTTAAAATGCATTGGCTAAAAATTCAACAGTATTTTGGCATTTCCATTTTGAATTATATAGGATTTCGACATCTATTTAGGTCATACTTTTGTTGCACTGTTGGATGATTTTTTTTCTTCCTGATATTTGTTGCTGAAAATTTAGTGCCAAGGCTGCAGATGGATGAAGTCTACACTTGAAAGTTGCTGAAAGTTGGGAAGCATTAATCAAGGCCATAGGTTTTATTTGTTTTAGATTCAATGTGGATTTAGGAGGCTTTTGTTCGGAAACTCCCAGATTAGGAAAGATTTTAGTCTAGAAAGTTCTAGATTAGGGCAAGATTTCAAGTGCAGCTACAGTGATTTTGAAAATAATTTTGTTGATTGATTTGCGATTTAATAAATTTTATGTACTGGTTTGCAATTTAAATTATTTTTTAGATTATTCTGCAATTTAAAGAGTTTTCTTGAATGATTTGCAATTTATTAAGTCTGGTGGGTAAATCTGCAATTTAAGAAAAAAATTGGATTGGTTTGCAATTTGATTGTGTTCAGGGATGGAAATTCAATTATTAGGCTTTTTGACTGCTTGCTACACTTTCGAGTAAGGACTTTATTTTACTCCATTTCCAAGTGTAGTAATTGTTCTCTACACCTTCAGATGTAGTTTTTTTCAATACACTTTCAAATGTAGATTTGATAAATACTCTTTGAGGTGTAGTAATAAGTTACTACACCTTTAAGAGTATTATTTTTAAATACACTTTGAGGTGTAGTAATCCTTTACTACGCATTTAAGAGTAGTGTTTTGCAAATACATCTTGAGGTGTAGAAATCATTTGCTACGCCTTCAAGAGTAGTGTTATTTTTCGCTACACCCACCGCTACTACACTTTTTTGAAGTGTGGAGAAAAACATTAGCTACACTTACTGGTGTCATTATTGAGACCCAAAAAATGTAGTAACTAGAGGGATTTGTTGTAGTGTACCAAGATGTAGTCAAACAATTCGACGATGTAACATGCCTATATTCTATGCTTCTTACCCGGCGTTGGTTCAAAGTCTGAAACCAAACCCAAAATTCCTAAATTAAGGTTGAGGTTATAGCATGAGAAATGGGAAAATTATAAAAATTCAAGTGTAAAAATACTACATTATGAACTCAGAACCCATTTCAAACTTTGAAAACTTGCCTTAAATTCCTGACATCGAAAGTTTGCATGTCTTCAATGCCAGAACCTCATCTACAACTACCGTCTACCACTCCCGTACTTCCAACTTCAGAAGAAAAAAATTCATCGTTGGGGTTCTCAATAGGTTTTTTTTAGTTTGGAACCTTTAAAACCGTGATTTTGCGGTGAATACAACACCAGATTAAAATGTCTTTAAGCGCAACCAATAACAATAATTTTTGTTTGCCTTCAAACGATGATCTTTGACGGTGCAACCAGAAAAGTCACCCTGCAACCACATATTACGGTCGTGCATAACTTCCCTATTTAGGTGGTTCCTTCCTCCACCATAGCACAAATAATGACACTGATGTAACCAGCAACATGGCTAGTTCAACATCCTTTATTTTCACATGTAGAAGATTGTGGATTTTTACTGTGGTTTCATAACCCAGCTTCAGGGGGGATTCCTTCATTCAGTTCTGAACACACTGAAGCTCAAGTACACTATATTCTCAGATTATAAGGATGAAATGGTTTGGAAATGTACTGAGAATGACAGGTTTAACATGAAATCTACATATGAGCTGCTTAAACCTAGAAAACCTAAAGTTCATTTTTAAAGATTTTGTGGTCCTCTTTGTAGCCTCAAATTTTTTGTTTGCGGAATTGGAGACTTCCTAATAGGCTAATTGCTATGCTTGATGTGCAAGAGGATTTCTCATTTCATTTACCTTTCAAATGTTGTATTTGTAAAAGTAGTTCTGATGATATACACCATGTTCTCAATAGCTTCTCCTTCGTAAAGGAAATATGGTCCTTCGTGAATAAAACTTTTAAAATTAAAACAACCAGAGACTAGCATGCTATTGAATAGATTCTACTTTTGGAAATTGCTAATAAACAAGTTGCTGAGCTAATTGGAATTATACCCTGCATCATTGCCTGGTCTATTTGGTGTGCAAGAAACAGGTTCATATTCAATGGAATTTGTCCTGAATTCAAAACAATTACACCGCATATACTAAATCTACTAAATGATACACTGGTGGCTAACAAAATGAGTGCTTTATAGGATTTATCATTTGTTGTTCCAACCTTACATATATGTAAGAAAATTATAAAGAAACAAAGCCCCAAGATTGTAAACTAGGCACCTACAGAGTCTATAAAAATCAATATAGGTGGCTCAGCCTTGAAGAATGGAACTTCAGGTATGGGATGGATACTCAGAGACCAAGAAGTATGAAACATCAGCTCTCCTTAAAAAAAAGTATACAAAACTACACCATCTTAGAAGCTGAAACCAAGGCAGTGCATCAAGGCTTACAAATGGCTGCTCAAAGGGGACTCCAAACCATTGACATAGAGCCTGACTCACTTATGCTGGTCAGAATGATACGGCTAGAAATCAAGATTCCCTAGAGCTTCTCCGAAGATATGAGACTGGCCTGGAAGTTAATGGAGATAACATCGTGCATAATCTCACATACTTATAGAAAAGAAAACAAAGTGGCAGATTCTGTAGCCAGACTTGCAACTTGCAAGTGACAAAAAGGTAAGTAAAATTTTCTCTTTTTCAAGTTTACCGGAGGAAATATGGGGAAAAATCAAACTAGATGCAATCTGGTTCCCTTATGTCAGGGCTAGATAAGCTAGCTTTCATTTCTAAATGTATAGTTTGCCAGATTTTTTTTCTCCACAGATTGTGAAACATTGATAAGATGTAAATTCAATGATTCCTTAGATGAATTAAGACTTATGTACCAGAATTGTAAAATTAACATATTCCCCAAGGTAAGGTCATCAAATCCCCTTCTAAATGTATCTTTTTTTCATTTTATCTCCCAGTAAACTTAAAAAGGAATCCTCTCATTCCATTGTTGACTGAATGGTCGTACGAGACTATTTTGGACATTTTCGTGCTTTGTGGGTGTTGTGATTTTTCATTCTGATCTCCCTACCATGTTGCTCTACAATGGCTGCGCAAAATGACACTGTTTTGAAGTCCTAAACCTTGCCCTTTCCCTTTCGCAGAAGAGCTCCATTCCAATTATTCCCTCACGCCACGATGTCTCGGGAGAAGAGCTCTGTTCTTCATCACTCTTTGCTTCCTCCTCAAGTATACTCCTTCTTATCATCGCCTTATCATCTCACCATTTTCGAAACTTATCATCATTTTGTTCGTGTTGAATTCCAATTCAGCATTGCACGGACTCCATCGCTGTTTTGATCCGTTCTTTGGATATTTAGATCTAATGCATTTTTATCTTTGATTCAAACTTTCTTGGGGTTTGGAAATACGCTTCCGTGTTTTTCTTGGGTTGATGGATTCCTAGGGTTTGCTTGTGTGCACTAAGTGAAATATATCAACATGTGTGTTTATTTGTTTATAGATTCGCACGATGATTTTTTATCTGCAATTTTCGAGTTATGCATGAGTGTGAGGTTTGTTATATGTTAAATGAGTTCAAAATGATTCCTGCGTGATTACTATGTGCTGCTTTGGGCGTAAGAATAAGCCTGGTTAATTATTGATGGATATGCTATTGTGTTGAAGTGGAGCTTAATATGTGGATGTACGTGTTCGATTGTTTACTAATTTGTGTGCCATATTGCACCCTATACATCCGTAGTTAGGAACGAGTTTTCCAATTATTTTGAAATTAAACTGAGGTTGAATATGTTGATGCTTTAGGTTCTTGGTTATTGAATTTGTATTTATTGGCTATTGCGTCTCTCTGAGGGCCTAAGTAAACTTGATTTATGATTAATTGGTTCTTTGCATGGCTAACTATGTTCTAATGTTAGTTAGTTTAATATTTTTTTGGTTACAGAGTTTGTGTGTGTGCACACGCAAAATCATTAAAAGAGTTGAGGAGTTTGTGTGTATATGTGTGCGAAATTCGTAACCAAGTGAGATTCTGTGAAGTTGATTGTTGTGTATTGCTCTTTCGCAAGTGCGCGAGAAATCTGAGTTTTGTTTATTACAGCTGTAAATTTGTTGTGATGTAGTTTGTGGAGTTTAATAGGCACTAGATGGATGATAAAGAGGAGAACGAGGAACTATCCACATGTGGATGACTTCATTAATGATGAGGATATTAACATGTATTTGTCTTTTCCTGTCCCTAAAAATGGAGGTATTTTCCCAAGTGTTCTTTTATTTTTGCCTTTTGAGTTTATCATTGATTTGAATTTGAAGCGTGAAAAAATTGAGTTACTTAGGGGAGGAACCAAGGGTGACGAGGGACCTTCGGCGCCACCCCTAGATACATTGTCGGGGGTTTAAGTATTGCAACCATTGCACAAAGACCATATATTCATACTAGTGTTTCTTTTACTAATTATCTAATCAACAATGGGACAAATATTAATACTTTTTGTTTGATCGACTTTGTTTACACTGTTGTTTATTAGGAAGGTTAAAATAATGACTAGGTGCTATATATGTTACTTATTTTCTTTAAGCCAGGTGAACATTGATAATTTATAATCGCTTGCTTGTGATGGTACCATTGATAGTTTAATTTTCTCTGTTATGCAGTTTAATTTGAGTGTAATTGAGATCATTGAATGAATAAGTTCATTCACATATAAGGCTGGGTATTATGTTGGCTAAAACTTCCTTATTGGTATGTGCTGTCATTTCTTTTTTATTGGTACCTTTGCTTTTCTCAGCATCTGTCGAAGAATTGAAATAGATTGATAAATTGTTTGATGCGCCCTCTGAGTGTACTGGAAATGTCATTTGTGTTTGCTTCGAAACTTTACCCCCTTCATTTGGCCCAATGCTTATGGTTGCTGATATAATTGGATTTTCACTGCTTATATCTTCAATGCAGAGATCCATGTTTTGTTTCTAAATGTACAT
The DNA here is from genome assembly GCA_032355605.1 of Rubia tinctorum. Classification (NCBI taxonomy): domain Eukaryota; kingdom Viridiplantae; phylum Streptophyta; class Magnoliopsida; order Gentianales; family Rubiaceae; genus Rubia; species Rubia tinctorum. Next base: position 5,962 of record JAULKM010090621.1, read on the forward strand.
AACTTAGAATTATTGATAATGTCTTAAAATGAAACGAGCCTTATTTTTATAAAATTGCCTCCTCCTGTTTCTTTATATTAGACTCTTTTCTAATAACCGTTATTTGTGGCTCTAAAAGCAGTGTCATCACGGTAATGTGATCTCTACAAGTTACCAAGTGGCTGCAACCACAAGTTCAATACTCGATTATTTTCATCATATGGTCCAGGGAATTAGTTCACTTTTTGTTCTCTTGATATGAAATAAACTCAACTAAATTGGCTTGTACTTTATAGGAATCTATAGCAGCATTGTCAGTTTATCCATGTAAACATTTTCCTGTAGAGTTTATTATATTTCACTAAAGGTTGATAACTTAAATAACTGTGAACTTTAGCAATTTTCTTACTTCAAAGTCCACTTAAATTGTTGTTAATGTTGGTTTATCAGTTTTGTTCATACTGTTACGCTGACTATAACTGCTGAGTTTGGTATGTATTATTTTTCCCTTTTTTTTGTAGGTTACCGTTGTGATTGTGTAGATTGATTGTCATTCTTATAAACACGGCTACTCTTTTCAAACGCTTGGAAATTACTAGCAAAGGAGGATGTTTTTCTTAACTGATATAGTTTTTTTACCTCTCCTCACTTTTGTAACAGGACAAAATTTTATTTCTTGTGTATAATGTAGATGAATGCATGGTTCTCAATGGCTATGTGTTTTACACATGTTTTATTATCTGCTACTTATTGCTACGATTTCGTAAGCATAGATTCAGTCACTATTTTTTTAAAAAAATCAATTGTTATCTATTTTAACAACTTATTATAGAAAATAAACCTTCAATTATTCTTTTATTTATATTTTAAAGAATGATCTCTTTATAGTTGCGTGCTCTATTTCACAACTTTATGTCATTATTTCCTTCTCACTAATCATGAAATATTACAGTATTAGTTGTCATAAAGTAGTCAATGTAGTTTGTTGTCTAATTTAATAACAATCGTTAATACAATTCGTTATTTAATCCACCTCGCAACGCACGGTATTATCTAACTAGTTATTAATAAACGAGCAGGGTCGGTCAAAACTCCCCCACCATAATAGGTAGCTTTATTTAAAAAACAACAAAACCATACATAGAGTCACAAAGGCTCTCACAATTTTTGTTTCATAAACAAACTTTCAAAGATTTCATAATAAATATAATTACAACAACTCACTCCATATAAATGATACATATTTAGCACATGTGCACAGTCGTCCACACGTGCACATTATTTTCTTGCAATTCAGCTATACTAAGATGGTGAATTTTTAAAATAAAACCAATAATATATTTTTTTTAGAATTATTTTGTCTAAAATTTATTAATTTATAAATCAACATAAGTTTTACTTTAAAATTTTCCAGAGGCATATGTGTGCGTGAATGTGTGTGCATGTACAGTGGTTGTAAAATTATGTACAAGTATAAAGTGGATCAATGTGTTCTTTATGCTTATTTGTTTTAAGATCATTTTTAAAATTAATTTGATCCAAGTTGATTAGTTATTTGAATTTTACTATAGAAGTGTTTATATAACTCTCAGTTATTTGATAAGTGCAAATATGACTCTAACTTTTTTTAAAGTGCAGTTGCACCCGAATTCTCACCTAAATAATTGGTCAAGCGTGGTATGGCGGAGTTGAAAAGTCTGATTTGGCCCTATGACAGTTGAAAAAAATTATATCTAGAATTTGTGCTATGACCATTTTACCCTATGACAGTAGGGGTATTTTGGTAATTTCATTTTCTGTCAGCACCGGATGGTTGCTGGTTTACATCACCCAGCGGACACTCGGGTATAAGTTACATAATTTGGTCAACCTTAAGTATATCAACACGTTTAAAACAATGAGGGTTATGCTTGCACTTTACAAAGATTTGGGGGTCATCAAAGAGTAATTTTAAAATAAGCACTAGGACGATGAATGCAGTGTAAAACAACTGGTCAAACAATATTTCACGAACAAGCTTGTTGCCGCAGTAGACTAAATTGTAGGGAATCGGAGATCATAGCCATGCGGTGGGCGTCCTTCTAAATAGAGAAAATACAAGCCTTTTAAACCATCCAAGTCTCAAAAATCTAAACATCCCTTGGTTTCACGTTCGAATGAATGTGCATTTTGACTATACTAGTTAGGTAACACTGCGCATTGCGCGGTGGATTAGATAACAAATTGTATTAACAAATTTATGATATTAAACACCGCATTACATAATCAAATAGATAGTAAATCATATTACATTTAATTATTCTTTAGTTTTACAATCAAAACACTCTCATTTTGGCCTTTGTCACTCTCCTTTACACACAAAAAATAACTCAAGGAAATCGCCGCATATATATACACCTTCTCCAATGAAGCCATCCACGGTCAAAGCATCTGCCTAAACTGCTCTGCAATCTAACAGAATCTGGCATTGCACACATTCTCAACTAACAAGCATAATCAAACGGCAAAAATTAACACTAACTTTGATAAATTGCATAAGAATATTATAATACGTGAATTTTATTTTTCAAATATCAATTATCTAAGCAATCAAACATATTTATAACTTCAAAAAAATCTAAAAAATGACAATCTACATCTGGGATCTATACACGATATTGGATGCCAACATATCAATCAAACATATCAATTATCTAGACACGATCGTGCCAACATCCGGGATCTAGAAAACTAAACCCAAACTTTTAAATCAACGACAATCTACACCTTAACTTTTCAACTGTAAATGTGCATATGCTAACGGGGACTACTGGACTGCATATAGACCTAAAATTCAGTAGATTAACCTTACCCATTTGCTGATGTAACATTGATTAATGCCAACACATTTACTAACACATAGATCTAGCTCAACGTTAAGAATGGCACAGCAGCAACAAATCAGCATGCCAAACTCATACCAACCAAAATTAATATCAGAAAAATGTTGGTTGAGTTCATTGTACAATTTAAGTTAGAGTGGACCTCCTGACAAGATTCTGTCCATAAATTTATGGACAGTTCACTCTATTTTTTACCTTATACATTGCATTTATTAAATTACATACTCATGTGAATGGCAGAGCTGGCATTCCTTATATTAATAAAAAAAAGGCTGAAAATTTTGAACACAACTCCCTCTCCCTGCAGCTTGACCTGGGACAGAGAGAGTACTAAATTTAGAAATTTAAAAATACTTTTTTATTATATATTATATGTTTTCACATTCAAATGCACATTATTACTTGTTTTAAATTTAAAAATAAAATACTAAATTTTATTAAAAAATTACAACATTTAAGGTAAAGATACAGTGGACTATCCATAACCTTATGAACAGACAGACTGTCTTGAAATTTTTGCTTTAAGTTATACAATATACTATAGAGAAATATGATGGATACTTCATAGTTTAATGAGAATATCCAACAAATAAAAATTGTAAATATATAATATATTGAAATTACAGTATATATTAAGAGTTTGTCTCTTGAAACACGTTTTTTTCATAAATTAGGGAAAGACAACTATTGAAACTCTAAATTACAATAAATGAAGATAGAAAATTTGGCTGCATAAATCGGATCATAAACTTATTACTACTACACGTTGCATAATTAATTTTTAATATTGTAACTAAAATCTTTTACCTTTCTATTATTCTAATTAAACTCATCTTTCTATAAATCTATGGAAATACGGTTTTTCCCAAAAATTTGTCATATATATTTTGAATAACTAATTATTAATTTGTATTTGTAAATTATGTCCGTAGTGCATGACTTATGAATGAAAATAAAAATATAATTTAATTTAATAAGTAATGAATTTTTTTTACATTTATAGGAGAATAATATGTGATCCAGAAATTAAAATTAATAAATATATTTATTAATATTATAATTTATTTATGAAACAAAAGAAAATATAAATTACATTGGTATTTATGTATAAATAAAAATTAATAATTTTATATATAAACGAAAATAATATATGGAGTATGTCTATTTGGTAAGGAAAATATTTTTAATTTTTCTATAGAAATCCTATATTTTATAAATAATGTAGTGATAAAAATATTAAATACTTGTTAATAATGAATCAGTAATTATATAATTAAGTTTATAAAATTATATATCTTTTAAAAGGAAATATTAAAAGTATTCTTAGTTATAAATAAAATGAAAATATTAGTATTTCTTATACTGATTGAAATTTTTGTACTTAAAGACAATGAATGTAAACGATTGAAAGTTGCTCTAAGAATTTGAACCTTGTTTAAATCCACTGTTAAAATTCTACTGAACACGTGATTTATTTATGCTTACATTAATTTAGTTAGGCTAAAACATGGTTTGTGATGCAGTTAAATTAATTTTCACCGTATTTTAATTAGAGATACGAAAGAAATATTTGTTCAAGAGGCAGATCAATAGATGAAGTTGAAAAGAGATAAAGAGATATGATTGTATATTGATTAGGAAATAGACATGGACTAATGTATTTACTTTTAAGATTTTGAAGAAGGCATTAATTAATGATACATTTATATTGTAAATATATGAATTAATAAACGGAATCAATTTAATAGAAAATAATTGGTAAAAGCTGGCAATCTTACCTGATTTATATTTTTTTAAATGGCATAGATGGATGCATAAATATCTAACAAGCATCAATCTAATGGAGTTGAATTGTTGAAAAGGTGCCTGTAAAAAATGAAATACAATCATAAAAAATAGATATACCTAAATTAATTGAGCTAGTTTTAAGTTATCTAAAAAGAATACATGGGATACGGGATTATTAAATACAGGAAGCTTGGGACCGAGGCAAAAATGCAGGTTGTAAGGCAGGGATACCAAGAAGAAAGCGCTAATTCATTTCAAATCATCTGAGCCAAAATTGCAGCTGGATTATTTGTCTATGCTGTGCTGCTCCTTTTGAATTCAAGCCCACCAAAAAAAATCTACCAAAAAGACATCCCATGGTTAGAACATTTTCAAGACTTCAGACCAAGCCTCCCTCTAATAACCATAAGCTTTTATTATAAAAAAAAATAGATGAACGTCAGATTAAGTACCATCCCCGCCCAAAAGAAGCTTAGTAGTTAGTTATCTGTAGCATCTTCTTCTTAGCACCCATCAGCTGCAATTTTTCTTTTCCATGAATAATTTGATGCAACAACAGTCTTATTTAACCAACTATACAGAGTTAATGTTCCAGAACCAACAGAGAGTACGTAAGACAGAATTAGATCCTCCAATCAG
>JAULKM010090632.1:0-11249 GCA_032355605.1 Rubia tinctorum
CATGCTAGAGGCTCCGACACGTACGTTCTATAGCCCTTTGGCATGAAACGTTTGGTGCAAAATGTCCTATGACTCCACGATCCCTTTTGAGGATATGTATAGACACAGACCATGCCTATTTACATGGTCCGTGTTGTTTCAACTCCAAAAATGCAAAGAACAACCAACAACCTGCGTCAAACGACATGGGGTGATAGATTCACAATTTTGAAACAGGGCACTAGCTGACGGCCCGCACCAAGACACATTGCCCGTGTCAGCACAAGGCTAACTGGTTGGTAGTCCCCATGCCAGGATACATGGGCCGTGTCAGCACGAGTTTGACCGAATGGCACGACCAATGCCATTTTGCATAGCATGTACCGTTTGTGGCTATTAGGGGTTTTTGGCCTATATTTGGTCTCTTCCAAGGCCCAATTCCCTACTTCTATATATAGGTGCCTTTAGTCTTCTTGGGTTAATTCAGTAGGTATAATGTAGATTTTATTTCTATATATAGGTAGAAGGAAGAGGACAGCTCTCTCTCTCTCTCTATAGTTCTTCTTCTCTTCTCTTTTCTATTTTTTTCTTTTTTTCTCTTATTTTCCTAGTTCTGTGGCATTTAACACAATACTTTCCATAGATATATTTTTGGGGAGTAGTTAATTTTATTGGGGTAGTCTTTGTATTCATGATATTATTTTTGGCTTTTTGAGATTTAGATTCTCCTATATTTATGTCCTATTAATATTTATTCTTGATTTATGCTTACTTTCCTGTGTGATTTATGCTATGCCATTATTGCGATGCATCCATACATACATGGTATTGAATATCAATCTAGACTTCATTTCTATCTTTGGAGTGTCATATTATGGAGTAGCTTCAAGAAAATCGAGGAGATGAGTGCATTCATGCTAGCTCGAGAGAATATCTTTGTATGTCTTAAAACATAATTCTAATAAGCTAGTTGTGTTGAGAAATCACATGTTGGGCAGTTTATTCGGCAAATCCCGGCGAGGGGAAACCCTTGGCTTACCTTGATAGATTGGTATAATTATTTGTAGCAACAAGAGTTGTGCGGACTCTAGAGTTATCCCAATGTATCAATTTATTTGCCTCACTAGGCCCAGGGATTGAGATCCACAGTGGAGTGTCCGGGATGTAATGCCCTCAATTTCATATCTGACTGTTGCAACCTACATTAGGTATTTCCCTTTTAGGCGGGCTTTGTTTCTCTAAGCGGGGATGCATTAGTATTGGGAGTGAGATGACGGGGATGGTCTACGGAGTAACTAGATTTGAGCGCATCCCTAATTACGGAGAAGGTGAGATATGCATGTATTGGTGTTAGTACCTTTATGTGACAGACAAATGGAATATTTGGATATCTCCAAAATATTTGACAGAGGCGTAAGATAGATTTATATTTTATATGTGAATGAATCGAGAATAAGAGCCATTTATCAATCATGTTATGCAAATACCCGCGAGTGCTAGTTTATATAGTTTATCGTTGTGTTTTCATGTTAGTAGTTGTTAGTACAAATTCCCCCTAATTATTGTTTTACTAACATTGATTATTCATAACACGTGGTCATATTGATGACAACATCATGATTTTTTAAGTTAATTTTAAGATTCCTGACATCTCTATGGATAACCCTGGTACTTGCCACTATCTACCATTATTGGTAGTATATTAGTAGGAATGGGAGCAACATATAAATTTCTATCTTTGACCTTTAATACTTAGCCTCCTCTAATTTATTTAACAATTCTCAGGAGGAGGCTGGTTAGTTATAGAGTGGGTAGGAGTTGAAAGAAGACGAGAAGGACATTGTGCAAGAGGATTATCAAATGGTGGATGAAACCAAATACACACTTGAATAAAGAGAGATAGTCATGGAGGAGAAGCCCAAGCTAGGTCCCTCTACCACTAAGATGAAGGAATTAATCCTTCCACCTCTGTTCCCGGAGGCTTTGAGGAGCAAGGCAAGAGTGGCATCCAACAAAGAGCAAATTTGACAAGTCTTCAAGAAATGCATGGTTAGTATCGCACTTTTAAATGGATTGAGTAAATTCCTCTCTATGCTAAATTTCTGAAAATTTCAGGCACTAAAAAGGTCTAAGCTATTAAAAATGTAGGGAAATTGAAAATATAGGAATTAGCCACTTTAGTTCACAAAAGCATTCCAAAAAAGTGTGACGATCCCGATATGCTTTCCATTCCCATCCACCAAGGCAGTAAAGAAGTTATTGATGCCATGATAAATCTTGGAGCCCCGATAAAAGTAATTTTCTATAGCTTCTACAAAACTTTTGATCTAGGGGAACTTAGGAATACTAGGGTAATTGGGGATTACTTACGGATGTTATGGTTGGAGTTGGAAATTTAGTGTTTCTGGCAGACTTCTATGTCCTCGATATGTCTCATTATGGATGTGCAACCCCAATTTAGTTTGGGAGACTATTTCTCAAAACATCTAGGACTAAAATAGATGTCCACTTAGGAACCCTGACCCTAGAGGATGACATAGAAAAGGTTGGTATTGAAATTTATAAATCTAGTCATGGTACAACAACTTCTCTTGCATGGAATGTTTTAAGTATTCGTATTAACTTTGATCATATGGATGAATCTCGCATGAGTGATGATTATGATGATTTCCCACATAATATTAAAACCTTACATGCTACACTTTGATGAATGATAATGTTGGTGATGCTATTGTTAGTATGCATGATGTTTTTCCCCTTATATTGGCCATGTAGCCTCGTGTAAGGCAGGGCGCACAAGCCTGTACTAGTTGTGGACTGTGCCTTCTCTGAAACTTCGGATTCACACATTCCGTGTCGTTTAGCATAACCCCTCACAAGGAAGGTCTTTATGCTAAAAAATAAGTGCAGCTCGTGCTATTTTTCACACCTCGTGGGAAAGTCTTGAATTTTGGGACTTGGAACGGCATGGGCTGTGTCAAACGGAGTGAACCGTGCCCATACTTAGCCATTTGGGGGTGAAATTGGTACCCCTAATGCAAGAACTTGCATGGACGTGCGTGAACGGTGTAAATTTGTGTGTGCCATGCATGCCTCTTTACACGGGCCTGCATGGATAAGTATTGCCTCTTGCATAGACCATGTTAGCCGGTCGGCTGGCTGATTTGTTTTTTTCCGCTAAGGATGAAGCGCTGATCTGATGTGAGAGTTCTTGTGGTCAATTTAACAGTGCATGAGAATAAAAATCCAATGGTGCCACTCTCAAGGGAAGATTCTTCTTGGATCACTCCCAGAAATTCATTTAATTCTCGGACTACAATTTCTTTGCTTCTTTCTTGGCTTTCTTAAACTTCGAATCTGCCTCTCTCAAGCTCAATTCCATCTACCACCACGCTTTGGAGTCTGTTGCCTTCAATCTACTATCATCCTTGCAAATTTCATTCCATATCTTCTACCATCCTTATGAATGGTTGTCAAAATTTCTACCACTCTCACGGGTAGCCTTCAACAAAAAGATGATGAAAAAGTACTCATAAGAAACCTACTAATGATATCACAAAGGAAGATCCAGGTGCCAATGAATACAAAGTGTCTATTAGCTTCAATTAAGTCTAAAAACACGGGATTTAGACAAGCAAACCAATAATGGAAGTCTAAACCCTTTATCATGTAAACCTAACTAAAACTAGCAATCAACCAACAAAATATGATAATAAATGTGTCAAATGCACTGGATAACGCATTCATAAAGGTGCACATCAGCCATTCACAAGAGTGTTAGTAGATATTGAAGGTCATTTGCAAGAATGGTAGTATACCGAAAGCCACGCGCTTAATCGTGGTAGTCAATGGAATGGACCGAAGAAAAAGAGTTGAAGTCCGGAAGACAAAGAAGACAAAGAAGCCTGGAATGGCCTATGCCCTATCCCACGACCTCTGCCAACCTGGAGGGTCGTGCCAACCAAGATGGCTATGCAACTAAGTACAGGCACATGTTGTGTCCTTTTCATAGCCTGTGCCCGTTGACCTAAAGATCAAGTTCAGAAAGGCGGCCACACTCTGAAATGTTTAAGACCTCAACTCCAGTCCATAGATCGCACCACTCAGTCGGCTAAAATGTTGTTTCAATTGGCAGCCCAGAAATAATTGGATGGGTTGCATGCTCAGTTGGCTGAGAAACCTCTTCCAATATGAGGTCGTGTACATTTTCAAGAGCCATTTAGCGCATGTCGCGTGCTATTGCAAGTCCCGTGTTGACGTGAATTCTAGGGCTTTCCTTTGTTTTGAGCCAGTGCAAGGCCCATTTTTCAACTATTACTAAGAAACACTAGCATACTAAGGTCTAGGAGAGCCTTCATTATTGTAGTTTCATTTTCCTAGTTTTAAGAGTAAGTAGAGAAAGAAATGGACTAACCCTTTTCTGTTCTTTTATTATTTACTATTTTGATGCCTATGACATTGAATCCAATTCTTAAATTATGTTTAATGTACATGGATTAGTGTAATTAATTGGAGTCTACATTTGTATTCATAACTAAGTAGTAATTTTCAGAGATTATAGGTCTCCCTATATTTAATGTTTATGAGTATCATGTTTTATTTGATCTTTAAGTTTTTATAAAATGAATGTTACACATCCTATAATACACCTTACTCATAAGTTTCATATGTTTTGTTAGGCATGGTTTCCCATTTGGAGAGTCCCGTTCGAATATTCGGTTCGTGAGTCCTCGGCTATATTAGTGTATGCATATAATACTATGAGCACCATTCCAAAGGAGCATATGCCTAATATCAACTGAATGTAATCTGCCTCGATAGATAAGGATTGATATATTGTAACAACTAGGGTTGTAGTGTAGCAATCATTATCGTTTCAACCGTAGATTCATCATGAGACGATGATCCCTTTACCTCTATAGATTTAGGGAGAAGCACCCATAATGGAGTGCCTAAGTTGTAACTTCTTTACGGGGAAAAAGGTGTACAGTCTGGATTCCTTTGATCGATGGCGCACTTTCTTTAATTATCGAAGTAATGTTGATACGATTAAAATAGACTTTGGTAAATTTGTGTGAAAAATATTGGGAAGTGTCGACTATCAACCACACTATGTGACATAGACATTGAGATAGGTTTATATGCCTTTATGCGATTGAATCTAGGATCGAAGTCATCTATCGATCATATTAGGCAAATATCCCCAAGTCTAGCTTAATACAGTTTGTTCTATTGTTTTGCATTCTTAGTAGTTTTTAGACAACCCCCCTCCCCTAAGAACCTATTTTTGTGAAACTAGTTATTCCCAAGACACAATCAAAGTGAAGGCCAATATTGAATCTTGTATAGTAACATTTGAATTCTAACATCTCTATGGACGACCTCACACTTGACACTAGCTACTCTTTAGTAATTGGTAGTGAGTATGAGAGCAACATACAAATATATATTTCTGATCTCCTAGAACTCCATGGGTTAATTCTCTTACACGTTAACAACCCCACAGAGTTTAGGCAATTGGCGGTCTACAAGGAATTGCACGGGTTGCGCACTCAATTGGCCAAGAAAACCATCTACAGTTGCCACTTGTGCACTCTTACACGGGCCATGTGGCACGCGTCGCGTCTTATTTCATGGCCATGCCAGTGTGGATATTAGTTTTTCCCTTTTTTGGCCCTCCCTAAGGCCAATCTTCATTTTTGTAGAGCCTTCATTATTGTAGTTTCATTTTCTTTGATTAAGAGTATGAAGAGAGGGAAAGGGACAAACCCTTCTCTCTTCTTTTAATATTTCCTAGCTTGATGCCTATGGCATTGAATCCAATGATTAATTTGGGTTCAATGTCAATTAATTAGTGCAATTTATTGGGGACTGAATTTGTATTCATGACTAAGTAGTGATTTTGGGAGATTCTAGGTTTCCCTATCTTTAATATTTATGAATATCATGTTTGATTTATCTTTAAGTTCCTGTAAAATGAAAGGTATATATCCTATGATACACCGTGGTAATATGTTCCATATGTTATGCTAGGATTGTTTTCCCCTTTCGAATGTCTTGTTAGGATATGCGGGTTGGTGAGTTCTCGGTTATGTGAGAGTATGCATATAGGACCATGAGCACCATTCCAAATGAGCATATACTGAGTTTTGACTTGATGTAATATGCCCTGATAGAAAAGTAATGATAGTTTATAGCAGCTTGGGTTGTAATGTATCGACCATTTTCGTTTCAACCCAGAGTCATCATGAGACAACGATCCATTAGCCTCTATAAGTTTAGGAAGAAGCGTCTATAGTGGAGTGTCCGAGATGTAATTCCTTTACAAGGAAAGAGGCACGCAGACTAGATTTCTTTGATCACCGACGTACTTTCCCTAACTATGGATGCTTTGTTATGATGGAAACAGACTTAGGTACCTTTGTGTGATGGATATTGGGAAGAGTCGACTATCAACCACACCATATGACATAGACATTGAGATGCATTTATATGTCTGATATGCGATTGAATCTCGGATTAAAGTCATCTAAAAATCATATTAAGGAAATATCCTCAAGGCTAGCTTAATATAGTTTGTTTTCTTGTTTTACATGCTTAGTAGTTTTAGACAACCCCCTCCCTCAAAATAAATCTATGTTTGTGACACTAGCTATTCACGACTCACAATTAGAGTGACGCCCGATTGTGAGTCTTGTATAGTTTACCTTTGAATTCTAGCATCTCACTGAACGACCCAGACTTGCCACTAGATACTCTTTAGTAGTTGGTAGTGAGAAGGTGAGAAACATACGAATCTTTATTTTTGCATCTCAGCACTCTGTGGGTTAATTCTCCCAAAAGTATTGTTAACTCGAGGACGAGTAAAGGTTTAAGTGTCGGGGATTTGATGAGACGTCAAATGCATGTATTTTCCAAAAAAAATTAACATCTCTTTTGTTATCTTTTGTTGGAAAATTGCTATATTTATGTAGGATTAAATTATAAGGGGTTTAGATAACCGTTTTTCGATTTTCGTATCTAAAACCTTCATTTTGTAACCTAATTTTAGTCTGATGGATTTTTGGTCTTACGAGCATTTAGATTTAATTTTTAGATTGCTCGTAAGCACTTCGGGGTACTTTAGTGAAGGCCAATTGCAAATATGGTAGAATATTGAAGGCCACGAGTCAAAGCGTGGGTTAATTATTTGTTAGATTTTTAGTCAAATCTGGGATACTTTGACTTTTTGTCAATGTGATTATCGTTAATTGATGTTAGGTTATAATTGGGTGTGACAACTAATTATGATTATTGATTGATGAAATTGCTGAGATTTGAGATGAATTTGAATGAGTTTGACTAATTATCAATGTGGCTCACTAACAACTATTAGCATGAAGGCTGATCCTCGTAGTCATTATCAGTAAATATATTTGTGCTATCCCAATATTTATTTTTTGTAGGATATTGTATTAGTTGTATTGGTTCTCAATGTGTATTGCTATTCTCGGGAAAGTCTATGACGCTGATCGTCTAGGGTGACCCGAGGGTAAAGGTTATTGTGTGGCGCCGATCGCCCACTCAAACAATAACCCAGGAGAGGCGAGAAATATCTTCATCAAAAATGTGTTGATAAGTTCTCCAAAATATGTGATTAATGCATAAAAATAGGATGATTAGTGGATGATCAAAGGATAACTAGAAACGTAAACTAATTGCGCACAAGAATCGTTTTCATCTTAATTACATCTTATGTGCTAGTGTGTTCATAGCTATATTGTTTTCTCTAAGTGTTGTTTAAGTTAGCTATTTAAAGTAGTCGTAGTGTTTTCTAATATCAAAACCCCCCAACTTAGTTACCACACACGTAGTGTGACTTCTTCATGTACTTTTTAACTACGTTTAACACTTGATAAAATCCCCTTTTCCTCGTGGACGACCCTGACTTGGTACTATCTACTTTTTAGTAGTTAGCCGCAATTAGGGCTTATAAATACTACATTTGAAAGGCACGGCGATGGCCTCCCAAGTTATATCCTCATTGGCAAAATAACTCTCTTTAAAATGTAAATTTAAGACATGTGAATGATTAGAAAAAGAACGATTCAGGCATGAATCTCCTTGCAAAACCTCTGGATTACGGAATTTTAGATCTTTGACTAAACGAGGGATTTTGCAAACCCTGGTATAGCCACACAAATTGATCAAAACTAGCCCTCGGGATCTTGAACGGCACGAGAATTGTAACCCTAACTACCCCACAGGATTAGTTCACAATTCAAAATTTTGCTCGTTAACTAGCCCGCAAGATTAACTCACAAAAAATGGTTCTTTGTTCACTAACTAGCCCGCGAGATTAGTTCACAAAGGGTATTGATAATTAATTAATCCGCAGGATTAAGCAACAATGAAAATTAATGCTCGCAAGCAATAAACTTGAAAATCTAAATTTTTGATTGAAAATAATTTTGTAAAATTTCATAGATGGCCTCCCTTATTTATAGGGTATAATTCGGCCAGTACAAATGGAAACTGAAAAGAATTATTGCAGCTTTAAGAAACTAAAACCATATCTAACTATAATACCTAATTTAAATCTAAATGATGACCATATTCATCTAAGTAAATCAATCAAAATATTGGATGAATTCTTGAATGAATCCACCTTATCTAAACCTACCAAATTTTATTCTAATCATAATAAAACTGAATATTCTAAACCCTAATTAAAATATTACCAAAACTCTTCTAAGCCAACATGGCCTAGTTTATGGCTTCACTAATAATAATAAAAATAACTAAAATGATCAAACTACCTCGTTAAAAACTCAATGGGAAAAGAGTATAGTGTTGACCTCCTAAAACCCGAATCTAATAATAAATTAAGAAAATATAATAAATGACATTTTGATACCGTATCAAAAATAGGTGGCACACGTGAATAAACGCGCAACCCCGGAGTAAATTCATCAACCAAACTAGTTCCGCAGCAGTATTGGTCATAGCCTGGTATTCTGTTTCTGAACTTGAACGAAAAATTGTAGGTTGCTTCTTAGCATTCCATGAAACCAGGTTACCACCAAGAAAAATGGCCTAGCCATAAGTAGACATGCAAGTCTCAATAAAACAAGCCCAATCAGAATCAGAATAAACCAAAATTGGAAAAGCGGACAAATTCTTGCAAAACTAAAGACCATAGTGCATAGTTCCATGGACATAGCGCAAAATTTGAGTAACAGCCTGGTAATGGTCATCAGTAGGAGTTTGCTTATACTGACTGACCTTGTTCATAGCATAAGAAATGTCGGGATGCGTAATGGACAAATACTGTAGTGCACCAACGAAAGAGCGATAAAGTGTGGGATTTTTGAATAGCTTACATGAAGAGCTTGAAAGCTAAGAAAATGCTACAAAATGAATAGCAACTGGCGCCGAATCCTGCATACCGGCACACAATAAAATGTCCTTGGCACATCTGGCCCGTACAAAGAATAAGTCATCGGAACAAGTCATCGGAACTACGAACAACCTCCAATCCCAGGAAATACTGTAAAGTTCCAAGATTGGTAATCTTGAATTCCTGATTAACCCGCTCAATAAACATCCGAATGAGATGTCCATCATTCCCGGTGAGAATAATGTCATTAATATAAACCAGCAAATAAAGTAAAGAGGCACCATGTGAGAACACAAACAAGGAGGTATCTGCAGAACTGCATACAAAACCCAATCCAATAAAAAAGGTATTAAAATGTTGAAACCAAGAACGATGTGCTTGTTTCATTCCATAAATGGCCTTGCGTAGACAACAAACATAATCATGACCCATCGGGTCTTTGTAACCAGCAGGCAACTCCATGTAAACCGGGGAATAAAAAACTACTTTGAAAAAGTATTCTTAACATCAAGCTGTCGCAAAGGCCAATTTATGGTGATGGTTATAGATAAAACAGTAGATGTCTTCGCCACCGGATTAAACGTATGATCATAATCGAAACCAGATAATTGTGTAAAACTTTGAGCAGCTAACTTGGTCTTATGCCAATCAAGAGAACCATCGGACTTGTACTTCAAACTATACACCCATTTTAAGCCAATAACATTAACATGTGACGGACGCAGAACCAATTCCCACATCTGCTGAGCACGAAGAGCATCCATTTCGGAGTCCATAGCAGCAACCTATTCAGCGTACTTGACAGCAGAGTGATGACTGCGAGACTCAGTCTTGGAAAATAAAGAGCTCAATAAACCAAAAATATCATAATCAGAGAAATTCTTGTATCATAAAGAACTAGTGCAAGAACGAGTAGCCATCGGATGTCTAGAAGAAGGGCCCAGAGCAATGGATAGCTCGGATCCCGAGGTGATGAGTACGGAACCCAAGGTGGGAATGACACCCGAGATTTAGGCATGTATGGGTGAACAGAAGGGCCTCGAAAGTCAACATTGATTACTTCTACATGGTTTAGGAAAATTACAATGTGGCCACAAATTGTGTTATCTCATTATCCATTGCTCCAAAATACATGATTTTTATTATTGTTGCCTAAGCATAAAAATATTAAATAAATCAATTTTTTGGTGAAATGTTGGAAAGCGCTGGTACATGTTTTAAAGTAATTCATACTGTGAACCCATTTTTCAAAACCTTTTTTTCCTATTCTAGCTTTTAAATGTTGGGAAATTTTCTATGTATCGAGCAATTGTATAACTACCGGTTCATCCGTCAACATATCGATGCCTATACAATTATAACGTAGCTATGTGGGTAGCTTCAAAGTATTTTTTAAATTTTTTAATTAAATACAATCCTAGCACCGGTGTAGGTGCTAGATAGTTTGCCACCACAATTTTAACTGCAAAAATTACTATTCTTGGCATACGTAGCGGTATTAGCACGGGTATATGTCATTCAGCCAAAATCGATGCTGAAAAATATAAAATTCAGACTTTTTATTCTTGATAGGTACCGGTATCAAGCACCGGTATTCAGTGAACCGGTGTTGGATTTATTCATAGGCACCGGTATTTTATTTCATTTACCAGTTTACTGGTGCATGTGAAATTTCTAGCACCGATATTTCTCTCCCAACAATGACATACCGTGCCTATGTACCTGTTTTCCAGTAATGTATAGCTAAAAGTTACAAGTTACAACGAAACAAAACCCGATAATAGTGCAGTTCACTACTACGAATATGAGCTATCGTAACACTTTCTTTGCAACATTTATTTAAAATGTTACAATAACTTATAAAGTGTTACTTAAACTTTTGAAAAGTGTT
>JAULKM010090642.1:0-11248 GCA_032355605.1 Rubia tinctorum
TAAGGGCTAACTTAGACATTTAACATGGAAATTGGGGCTGCATGGAGTAATATGGGGGCTGCAAGAAGCAGCTCCGAAACAAAAGCCCCAAAAATTAATAATTACTTCTACAAAGTGCAGCTTCCGCATGGATAGAACGAGGAAGGAGAGAAGAGATAGAAGGGGACCACTGCCACCTGAATGTCTTCCAACTGTATTTGCATATGTTGACTTTCATAATTTGATCAAAATTATTTTTGTTCGTTAATATCTTTACTTATATATAAATATTATGAAAATGAATGTTACGACGAATCTAACAAGATCTCACACAATAATATATTGTGTTATATATTACTCAATTTTTATTTTCTAAAATAATTAATTTTGACTAAATAAATAATATTTATGCAAATTAGAGGGAGTACAAAAAGAAGCCGTTTAAGTACCATTCACGCCCGCCCTTTTTGTTCCCTTTCTTACTATAGCAGAATTCCTAAATCAAACAAACTCATCATCCATCCCATTGTACTGTATCTCACTTTCTGTAATTGTCTTAACTTCTTGATTGCTCCGCCCATTTCACCATTTCTGCACCATCACCATTATTTCAGTTCGTTCATTTATTAAGACCAATGCAGTGTGATCCAAGGTGACCATTTGATTAACGGAATGAGAAAATTGTGTTTTTAATTTTATGTTTTGGTAGAAAGTGTCTATATAATTTTATAAAATTTGAAAGTGTCAATCTAATTCTAACAACATGAAATTGGCCAGAAATGGGTGAAATGACTATTATACCCATGAGTTAATTTTTTAAAAAATAATAAAATTAGAAATGATCATTATAGTATATATAATGGGTGAGTTTTAGGGAGTGGGAGAGGGGAGTTTGGGGAGTGAGAGACTATAACGGGGGTTTCACTCTTGAAAACTCTCTCACTTTATCACATGTGGTAGGTCTCATGTGGCGAGTGAGAGATTTTAATGAAATAAATTGTATGTTTTGGTCCAATGGTGTTGGGTCATGTGTCTTTCTAATTTGTATTTTTGTTCCAATGAATTTAAATGGATAAAACACAATTATCTCCAAAAAACTAAAATTTAAAAATGACACCAAATTTTTTTTAAAAAAATTCCTCTATAGATAGAGACTAACATTGATACTCCCTCCGTTCAGGTAAGATTGACACACTTTTCAGTCAACTTTCTCAAGTCACATTTGACCATAAATTTGATGTAATATATAAGTAGTAATATTATCATGTGATATATTTTTTAATTATACGTAGGATGTACTTTTCAAATATTAAAATTTTACATGATATTAACACATGTAGCAAAAGTTACTAATGGTCAAACTTGCCTAGAGAAAACCGGCTAAAAAGTGTGCCATTGTAAATTGAACGGAGGGAGTACATTTTTCACATCTCTTCCGAGTTCTAATTTCCTCTAATTATGAATGTTTTTTTTTATCTCAAATTTAGTTTGTATTTTGTTATGTTTTCTATCAAGTTATTATATGTATTAGTATTATTAAGGTTATTATTTTTTCAATTTCATTATTCGGCTACCAATTATTTTTATAATTTATATGTTTACGAAAATTATATTTCTATGGATATATTAAAATATAAATATATATACATATATATATAAACATATATATACATCACATTCAAAATATATATGTTGTAGTAAATATTATATTGTAGAAATATAAAAATGTGTAGAATAAAAAGAAAGTGATGTGAGGACAATGATAATGTGGAATTGAGTTATGATTGTAGAGTTAAATTGGAGATAAGAGTTTTGGTGAGTGTAGTTGAGGAGAGAGTGGTTATATTATTTAAAAATTGGAGTTATGGTGAGTTATGGTGAGTGCCCATTGTAGATGCTCTTATACCTACTTCTCTCTTCTCCATATCTCTCGTCTTCCCCAAACCCTCTTCTCCAGATCACGCTTCACCGCTGCCAATATTCTCACTCCACCGTTGCCTTTGATGATGACCTATTGCCATTCCGCAACTTCTTTTTTTCTTCTTCTTCAATAACATTCTGAATCTTCAATGGCTGCTCGTTGGTTATTCGGTGGCGCAGTGTTAGCTTGGTGCTGCAGTGACGCGATGTTCACTTAGATGGCCATGGCATAGTGGCCCAATTTTTTCTCGAAATCTCAGGGAGCGAAGGACTTGAGATCGTCATCCATCAGGGTAGGGTTATGACGGGTATGGTTATGACGGGAATGGTTATGGAGAGTATGGTTATGGAGGGTATGGTCATGAAAAGGGTAGGGTTACATAGTTGGTTATTCGGTGGCGCGATGTTACCTTTGTGGTGTGGTGATGCGATGTTTGTTCTGATGGTCGTGGCGTGGTGGCACGATGTTTGCTCTTTGGGGGCAGAACGCTCGAGATCGTCATCCACTGGGGTAGGGATATGGTTACGACAAGGGTAGGGTTACGATGAGGGTAAGGTTAGATTGGTGGTGCTGGATGTGATGCTGGAGTATGGGGAGGTGGTTTCTGTAGATGGGCGGGGAAAGAGGTGGTGCTATAGAGGAGCGACGGAGTGACGGTCGGCACCGGTGGCGCTCTGGAGATGGGCAGAGTAGGAGGTGGTGCTAGAGAGCAGCGACAGAGTGGTGCACAATGGCAGCGCTCGGCGGCGACAGTTTGTTTGAAGGAGAAGACGAAGAAGTCTAGGGGTATAATGATCATTAAATTTTTTGTTTTAAGGTTTGGAGTATTTTTGTCTTTTCAAATTAGGTTAACGTATGAATTTCTTTAGTCAACGAAATAGTGTAATTTGAGTATATATTACCATTGCTCAAAATCTTAGGTCAGTTTAGCACTTTTAGATTTTATAGGGTCATATCTACACTTTTGAAATTTAAAAGGGTTATTTATGCACTTTACCCTAACCTAATCCCATCAAATATAATTTCTGTATGCCAAACAT
Source organism: Rubia tinctorum (assembly GCA_032355605.1). Lineage (NCBI taxonomy): Eukaryota > Viridiplantae > Streptophyta > Magnoliopsida > Gentianales > Rubiaceae > Rubia > Rubia tinctorum. The sequence goes on from JAULKM010090642.1 coordinate 2,941, forward strand.
AAGGTCCTATAACTTTTTTGCACTGACATTTATGCATGTTAATGTAGTAGGGACTGGAATGGCCTCACCAAATTTCAGCCACAAATATCAGTCAAAATAAAAAACAAGAACCAAAATGGGAAGTGAGAATTTTATGCAGGGACAGAAAGTATACAGTATGTTTTAACACAAATTATGTTTTAAACTGTCTAATCATCATATGGGCTCATTTTATAATTAATACAACTGATGTGGTGATTTAATTTGATTTTTAATTTATTGCAACGAGACACTCATAACTTAAAAAATAAATTTTAAAAAATAAATAATTAAAATTTAACTTAGAAATATAAAAATATTGTTTCATGACTGGTTTACTCGTCAAACAGTCTAGCACGTGACATTCTCATGTTTGACAAAGTCTTGTATAAGACGATCTCACAGTGAGAGCAAGGATTAAATTGCAAAGAATTCAGCATGAAATTTCAAATTGAAATTTTAAAAGTTCATGGGCTGGATGAGAAATTTTGTTAATTTACATTTAAGTCCAAGTAATAATATCAATCTTTCATCTTCTTCTCCCACATTTTTCTAATATCTTATCTCTTCTCTCCTTTCTTCTTCTGCGTAAATGCCTTCTTCTTCTCTCTCCTCTCCATTTTTCTTCGACACAACTATCTTCCTTCGATTTTACCACTCCTCTTCTCCATTTTTCTTCTATATTTCTTGCGCGCAATGATTCGTGATGAATATAGAGAAGTTACGCTTCACTTTTCGACGAGTTTGCCAGTTTTAGTTTCGATTTCCGGCAATCTAACACAATTCAACCTTCGTTTTGTATTTATTTTCGCAGTTAATGTTTTCACTATGATTTTTTATGCATATTTTGTTTTTTTAAATTTTTTTGTTTACTTTCTCTGGTTCATATGACATTCTAGGGTTTGTGTAGTTAATACCGAGTAATATTTGGGTTTTTTTGTGTTTGGTGAGTTGTTCTTACGGATTTGTGCTAATATTTGTGTTGCTGCTGTTGTTTCTTATATGTTTAAGAAGACTTGCCTCACTGCTGCTGCCATCGAGAAGGAAGGAGAATTTGTAAGTTTTCTTAATTTTCAGCAGTGATGTTTTAGATACTATTATTTATATTTCTCATATTTTGTTTGATGTTTCATATTTTAGGTTTTAATTATTGTTAATAGTGTTGGTGTGATGTTTTAATTTATGATGCTTGTAGTGTTTTAAGTGTGCAATTGATGTTCAATTTTGTTGTTTTGATTGTGTGTGATATCTTACGGTTTTGTTACTATTTGTGCTATTTTTTGTATTGCCGTTGTTGTTTCTTAGATGTCTAAGAACACTTGCCGACTGTTGCTGAAATCAAGAATGAAGTAGGGACTGTAGGGACTGTAAGTTTTCTTTTTTAGATGTGATGTTTTAGATACCGTTGTTGTTGTTGTTGTTGTTGTTGTTTCTGTTTTTTGTTTGATGTTTAGGTTTAAAGTATTGTTATTTGTGTTTGTGTGATGTTTTAATTTCATTATTTGATGCTCGTAGTGTTTTAAGTGTGCAATTAATGTTAAGTTTTGTTGTTTTGATTATGTGTGATATCTTAGGGATTTGTTATGATTTGTGCTAATTTTTAAGTTGTTGTTGCTTTTTCTTAATTATCTAAGAACACTTGCCCACTATTGCTGCAATCGAGAATGAAGTAGGAACTGTAAGTTTTTTTTTTTTAGTTGTGATATTTTAGATACTGTTGTTGATGTTTCAGTTTCTAACTTTGATCTTTCATGTTTAAACTCTAAGTATTGTTATATGTGTTGGTGTAATGTTATAATTTTAGTTTTTTATGCTTGTGGTGTTTTCATATTAAACTATTTACACTTTTGTTCTTTTGATATTTTAGTGTGTATTGTTGATGTTTTTCAATTTTGACATTGATGTTTTAAATATTGTGTTTGATGTTTCTCAATGTAGTTGTTAGTGATGTTATGTGTGCTATTGTGATGTTTCAATTTTAGCTATTGATGTACCAATTACTGTATGTGATGTTTTATGTTTATTTCACAGGAATACTTTCCAAGCCAGAGCTCTACGATGTCATTGATGAAATATTAAAAAAATGCTATGGGGAATCATGCTCCCGAAGGTGTTCCCATGAACATAGAACCCAAAATCGACCTTTGATCATTGCGTTGATGGAGTAGAAGAGCCATCCTCTTCAAAACCAGCATGAAAAGAAGGCAATTATGTGAATAAGCAAGCAACGAAGGAAAACAAGTCAGTGGGGGAATAGAATTTGATTTTTTGGGATGTATTGTATGAGAATGATGTTTTATAAATATTGGTTTATTTGTTAGAGATGGGACATTAGATTGTTATTGATGTTTTAGGTTGATTTGGATTTTTTCAATTTTTATGACAAATTTTTTATGGCATTTGAACCCTTTTGGACTGAATGATGTTTAATGGTTTAATAGTTATGACAAATGACATTTTCACAGTATGACGTAAACCTTACATTAACAATCTCTACTTTTATACGTTTTTGTGTGCCAGTGACAATTCATTTAATTAATTCAATTTTGAGCTATCAGTGTTTGATATTTTATGTCTTGCATAAAAAAATATTAAAATTAATTATTCATTTGTAATATACATAAAGTGATATGAATCACCTTAAAATTAAAATTTGTTTTGATGTATAAATATAATTTAGTGTATTTCTTAATTTTTATTTGATGTTTATCTATTTAAATTTGATGTATATTTTAATATAATTATTTAATTTAATGGCTTAGAGTTTATGTTTGATGTTATTTATTTTTAATTTGATATGTTATTGGTCAAATGTGGATTATAGTGTTAAGGCCCAAACTTTTGACCTTATTTCGGCCCAAAATTTTCAGCTGAACCCTGGCTCGAATTTCTTGTCTTGTGACAGCCACAGTGAACTTTTGATTGACGACGCCGACTTTCCGGTAACATTCACCTTCTGACTGACGACGACGACGACGCCGACTTCAGTTCACGTTGCTTCAGTTCTTTCACCAGAGATTCACAAAGCCCTAAATCCGACGAAACCAAAATCCGGAAAATATGACTTCACCCCTTTCGTCGCACTCACCGGAATCAAAATCCAGGCACAACGACTGCAATCTTGTTGGTGAACTACCCGACTTCACCCCTTCCGTTGGACTCACCGGAATCGCGCCTTCCATCGCGACCATCGGAATCAGGCCTTCCGTCGCAACCACCGGAATCGCAACCTTCATTCCGAGAATCCACCCAGTTTTGCGACGAACCCGTCCTCCGCCCCCGCCTTCTTCCACACCCCCACGGCTTCTTCCATCCCTGCTAACGACGAAGGCAACGCGGAATATGAACCCGACTAGAATGTGGAGCCAAATCGGCGGTGGCCAAGATGGCGCCGATCGACAAAGAAGACCAGGGTTTCCGAACAAGGACCATTTTTGTGAAATTGCAGATTAATCCCTCACTTTAGGCGCATTTTAAAATTTTCACCCCGAATAAATGATATTTATATTTCAAATCCCAAATTTGATTTACCATTTACCTATTATTACTATAGTTCCTGGTTTTATGATAAGACGGTATCGCGGATAAAGACTCCTCATGTTTTACCAATACGTTATTAAAGAAAATTTTGAAATAGTAAATAAATGAAAAGTGGATCCGGTTGGATGGTGGACGAACTATTTTCACACCACAAACTCACAAATTCTTAATGTTTGTAAGAGCAAAGTGATAAAACAACTCTGACTTTAAATTGAAAGTGTCAATATGACCCTGCAATCTCAGAAAGTGCCTATATAACCCATGAATTATTTGACTTTTCGGTCAATTGATTTATGACTGGATTTATGTAAAAAGATGATTTTGCCCCTGACTTTTAAAAAAATAAAAATAAAAAGTCCCTCCATCGTCTTCTTCCTTCCTTCTTTGTCCATTTTTTTCTTCCACTTTAATTTCACTGCTGCACTCTCTTGGGGTTCAGCAAGAATCAACCCATCTTTCTTTCCGGATTTCAAACACTTTATTGGGGATTTAACACTTTGAGGGCATTCCACAATCAATTTTTGGATTTGGAGAGCTTCTTCGGATTAACACCCCTTAGGGTTGCTACTTTTTTATGGGTTCGAAATTTCGGAAGCTTGCAACGATGGAAGGAACAGAACTTTGCTGACTCAATAGGTTAGAATTTGCTGTTCTTTGAGCCACTTTAGAAATGCATCTTTCAAATTTTTCCGTATGTTGGCTGGGTCAGATTCGTTCCTATGGAATCCGACGGGAATGCTTCTTTGTTGTGCTCTTTTGCTTTGGATTTGTTTCGGTTATTGGGAATCAAGCTTTAGGCAGCTGGAATCTGGGTTTCACACAACCGGTGGAGACCGGAGCTACGATGGAGCTTCAAAAGGAGGGGATTTTGAGGATTTCAGAGCGCTCAGATTGACGTCGTCGGGTCGGGAGCCTATTCGGGTCAACTCGCCAAGGTCGTCGATCTCCAATTCCTCTTTGTCGCCCAAGGTCCTCAAATCTGGCATTGACGCCATGATTTCGCCGGCCACAGCTAACCCGGAGGTGAGGAATCTGAGCGGCGTGGCCTCCCGGAGATGGCGTCGAATGATTCGTCGATGACCATGAATTTGTTGGCGGCTAGGGTTTTCGGCCTAATTCCGACTGCGCCTTCCGGCGGCGGTGGCATTTTCCGGTAGCGGAGCGAAAACAGGAGGGGGTGAAGGAGCTGTACTGAAGAAGAATACGATGAAGGGTAATTTAGGTATCAATCTTTTAGCTTTTAGTGAAGGGTATTTTAGTCATTTCATTTAATGCCATTGTCGGAATTTCATGGTCTACGCCAGAATTAGGGAGTTTGGTTATATTGACACAAATTTTTCAAAAGTTTGGGTTAGATTGACACGTACACTAATTAGTTAGGGTTAAATTAACACTTTCTCAGATTACAGGGTTATATTGACACTTTCATCCTAAAGTCAGGGTTATAAATGTAAATAACCCTATTTGTAATTTCAGTAAGATGGGCTATATTTTTATGTGTGAACTAAGGCAAAATTTTGGAAAAAACCGTATTTTCATAGGCATATGGAAAGATGGAGTCGAATTAGAGTTATACAAAGATAAAAGGTTATGGTTGCAATAATAAATAAATTTATGCAAGGTGTAATAATTATAATTTTATGACCCGATTAATGCAAACCGAAAATTTTATCTTTATTTTTTCTAATTTGCAGTTTAAACATTGATTTTCCATAACTTATGAAAAGACCATTTTTCAAGAGACGAATTCAATATAACTATAAAAGAAAATTTTAATATAGAAAGTGAAAAAAGTATAAAGAAACAAAATACAAGATTAATATTTTTCCATTCCAAAAACTACCATCTATATCAAGGCTCTGAAGATAGTTTTGCACCATTAGTGAAGTTATTAATTACACGACTTTTCTGTTGAGTACCACTGTGGAAATAATATAAAAGGCTCATATAAATAGTGGTAGATTCAAACCAATATATGAGGGAAAAGTTTTGCATAATTTTTTTTCCATTTAAGATAATAGAGACGAAAAGTTCTCTATCCCATCCATTGCCTCATCTACTAAGTCCATATGCCGTGTCAAGGACATCACGTCTAGGACATCACATCACCACCGAGTTGACCTAATCTGAAAATATAAAGATATCCCTCGCTTAAAAACTGAATTTGTGTGAACTATTTTACCCTTACCCACCGCCGCGCCACCGTCCGTTACCATCTCGCCACCGCCAGCCACCATCTCACCACCATCCCGTCACCAAATCAGAAACTCTAGTGCCACTGCTCACCACCATCACGCCCCCAAATCAGAAACTCTAGTGTCGCCGCTTGCCACCATCCTGCCACCAAATCAGAAACTCGACTCCACTACCTGCTACTAAATCATCCCATCTTTGATTTCATCTTGGGGTCGTGGGTGTCGAAATCCCCGTCGGATCTGGTCAGAGAGGACAAAGGTCGCGGAGAGGGACCTTGATGCAGTGGCATTGCTGGTCTCCGCCCTAGCAGCGGTTGTAGACGTAGCAGTGGTTGGAGATTCTAGTGAAGTCACTTTGTTTTCAGTGGAGTTGTGGCTTGTGACGCAGTAATAATGACCGGATGAGCTGTAGCGTTGCTCAAATCAACCGGTTGAGGGGAATATCGGGTGGCGCTGCCTCTTGAATTTGTTTTTCTGCTGCAGAGTAGGGTGGAACAAGGGTCGTGGCTATGTTGCCGAAAGCGAACAAGAATTTGTGAAGAAGAAGAGAAGAAGGTGGTAATATCATCTTTTCCTATTTTTCAAATTTTAGATTTTTCAAAGAGGTATAGTGGTCATTTTAAATAATTTTGGCCACAATTTGATTGACATGGTTAGATTAGTAATTTTGATCAAATAATAGGGTTTGTTTCACACATTCAGATTTAACAGGTTTAGATTGACACTATTCGCAAAATAATAGGGTTATTTTTGCACTTTTTCCTAAAGATTATGTTAAAAATTATTGAATCACATGTAAGATGGAGAGAATTTGAAGAACGGGAGAATAATTTGTTGCTTGAAGTATAAACAAAAAGAAGATGATTTTTTTAAAAAAAAACTTTACTCCCACCGAGACCTAAAATAAGCCAGGGCCCAAAATTTCATTTTAGTTTTGTTTGATTCTCTGAAATTGGGACTATAATAGTCATTGCCCAATGTTTCTTTTGAAAATTTGAAATGAACAACGAAATAAGAATTTGGGTCTTCTTCATCTTCCGTCATCCTCTTCACCTGCCCATCGCTGCAATTCAATTCCGGCGACAACCAACTGTCCCTTCTTCGTTTTCTTCAACTATCTTGGCCAATCAGACGTTGAAATTATAGCTCGGACCAGTCGGACGTACCTCTCATCAATCTTAACCAGTCGGTACTAAAGAAGTAAAATTAAATAATTCTTCCACCGCCGTTGAAACTTAGGGGGACGACTGCTCCGAATCGACCCCAGTTTCGCCACTGCATCTAAACACTAAACTATACCTATAAAAGCTTGGAAGATAAAACTTACTTTGAAGACTTGTATTAATTTTCAAATAGTGTCGTGGTTATAAGACATGGAATATTTACTTCTAATATTTAAACCAGCTAGACTGGAGTAGTTTTATAATATTGTATAATCTTGGTCGGTATATAATACTCAAGGTAATGTTTTTTCTATATTGAAACTATAAAAGCAAGAGTTAACTTTGGTTGATCTATATTGAAACTATAAAGCAAGAGTTAACTTTGGTTGACGAATGACAATTTTGTAAATATGGTGATCTTCAATGACATTTGGGACTTTTCCACTTCCTTCTTCCTCCCTCTTCTTGATGCGTCATTGTTGTTTCTGATTTCATTTTTTCTTCCTTAGGGTGTAAAAGGGCTCACTATTTTGTACTCGTACGACAAAATTTAGTGCTTTTGGTTTCTTCAGCTGAAGTTCGGGGCTTCTTCCCGTGTACCGTTATATGTTTTGTGTATATCCAATTTTTTTACTCGTACGACAAAATTTAGGGGTTCCGATTCCTTCAACCGAAGTTCGGGGTTCTGTTTTGTGAGCCTTTGTGTGTATTTCTTCTGTGTGTCCAATTTTTTACTCGTACGACAAAAATTAGGGGTTTTGATTACTTCAACCGAAGTTCGGGGTTCTGTTCTGTGAGTCTTTGTGTGTTTTGTGTGTATTTCTGCGCGTCTGGTTTAACTAGGCTCTTCATATTAATTTCAACAACTGTTCCTATAAGTTGATGACTGATGAATTTTTTGTTGAGTTTATTCTTCATAGATGCAACTTCATTTTTGATTTATTCGGTACAATAGCTACAGTTATGAATTGTTTCATTTGATAGCTTGAATTCAATGAAAAGTTACATTTTCTTTGTTTATGAAATTATAGTGTAATGTTTTGCATATAGTTGAGTAGAAGCATGGGATTTATGGGTTGTTTTAGGTTCTTTTTGGAGGGTTTTTGGATAAACTTGTAAATTTTTAAGCTTTGAGGCACCGCCATGCTTTTAGATCTTGCATTATGCATATGATTTTCTGTACTTGGAAATTTTGTTATGTTAGGTGTTCTTCTTTATGGAAGTTGTCCACCCAGTATGAGCAAACCAACCCTTTGCATTAATACGTATTCATGGAGTGATCAATGTGATCTTTAATGAACAAGTTTGATTAGCCAGCTATGTATGTGCTGGAATTTCTTTAATTTCTTGGTAGTTTCGACCATTTATTTCACCTGTGAATTTCATAATATC